>OX328012.1:49447496-49689996 GCA_946811545.1 Netelia fuscicornis | reverse complement strand
CGATTGTGGGTTCTCGTAAAACTCGAGTAATTCTAGTTCACCTAGAGTGATAAGGCATGGGATTGAAGAATTTCAAAAATTAAAAAGGGAAAAGATAGTTTTATTGGAAAACTCGAACGTGCGGAAAATGGGGAAATAATTGAACGTAACCGAGAACAATTTAAAGAGTAAAAAAATAAGAAAATAGTTGTCGAATGGTTTGGGTTAAGCCACTTGATAATTCATGCGCGCTACCGTACGTAGAAACGCGGCGAAACGATCGTCTCCTCTTGGCGAAAGAGCTGAAGAGGTTCGCGCCAAGACCACCCTACGCACCTTTTCACGTTTATATACCTACAATATATTCAACGTTCGAGCTCCTCGAGATTTATGCTCGTATAACCCAACGAGAGTGAGAACGAGCTGTGTAGCCTTTTCTCGCTCTCGTATAGTTATATATATATATATATGTATATATACACATGCATACACACACATACATATATATATAGATTCTTCTCAGGAGAAGAAGACCCTCGTTTGAATCTTAATCGACCACGGCACGACGTATAAAAGCTCCTGCTGCATATACCAAGATCGCTCGGACTCGCACGGAATGTCATCCTCTTTATAGTTATCTATAGTCGTGCGTACTAAAAAGTGCAGTTATATATATATAGATTTATATGAATGAGATATGAAATTTATAGTGCAAAGCAATGGCAGGGAGTAAAATTGAAACGATGACTTTTGTCCATCCATCGTATCGTGGAAAATTGACTTTGTCTATCTTTGTAGCATATATATATATATAATATATTATATTATATCATAATATATTATAATATAATATATCATAATATATTATAATATAATAACATATTATATTATAATATATTATATTATAATATATTATATTATATTATATTATATTATATTATAGTATAATATATAATAATATATTATATTATAATATTATGTATTATATTATAATATAATTTATAATAATATATTATAATATTTTATATTATATTATATTATATTATAATATAATATATCATAATATAATATATCATAATATAATATATTATAATATAATATTATATAATATATTATAATATAATATTATATAATATATAATATTTATAATATTATATGATATATTACATTTATAATATTATCTAATATAATATAATATATATGATATATATATAAAGGCGAGAATGAATTAGTCCGAGATTTAGGAGTCCTCGAGAAGTCCGAGACGGCGTTTAGCCGGGCGCGACTAATCGCTGAACTATTCAGATATATGTGCGTCGGTGCACACGTGCGCGGCGTACGCGACGAGGCGTGGGCGTATAAGCGACACGCGAAATTGCACGTTCACGCGAGGTGTACCGAGAGACTAGTTCGCGTTTCTCTCTCTCTCTCTCTCTCCTACTCTTTATCCGTCGCGGCCTGTCTTCTTTCCCGTGTAGTGACTCTCGCGAGAACGAACCGGTAGGACGATAAATAACTTCACGGCGGCCATTACTTGTCACTCACCCTATCGTTGGACAGCGAGCTTCGCGTTTCTCACCCCTTCCACAGACCCTCGACCGAATCGCGCCAGTGAGTTTACGGAATTCCGATTAAACCGCGAGATTCTAGACATTCTCGATCGTACGGAGAATTTTTGATTTCGATAGAAACAAAAAATAAGGGATGTAAATTTTGAAACTAATTGGAAAAATCTTCGTCTTTATTTTCTTTTATTGGTTTCGTCTCGCTTTATCGGGATTATTAATATTTGTCGTATTTTGCGAATTAAGTCAAGAGGCAACGCTCCCGACGTCGGGCGTCGCCTTGTGGAGCGCGCGCGCGGACAACCCCCCACAATGGACTCACCCCTCGAAAGGGTGTACCACACATCTAGACTCGAGGTATACGTGAGAGAGTTTGGCTTGTGCCATGCGCGAATCCACCGAGTTGCATTGGCAGTGGTCGGCGTTTGCGCAGCTTCGCGACCGTATTGACTTTACTCATCCCTCTGCCACCCTCCTCTCACCCCCAAATCGTTCCATTCTCGCGCCTCGAGTTAAACTCATACACCTCTACGTATTGCCGATGTTCCAAGAACGCCATTAATTTCTTTCATCGAAGAAAATATCTGTTCCGGAAAAAAAAATTATTTATTCCCTCCCCTAGGCTCAATTATATTCGTCCTTCACGAACGATTCTCTCGGTCTGAAAAATCCGTTGAATAATAATCCACCCCCTCGAGAGATTTCCTCGTAAATCCATCCCTTCTATCCCCTGGACGTATTCTCATTCGTTCGCACGAGTTTTCCAGGCGTGAAACAAAACGCGAGAGGGCCATACGCACGGGGTTTACCCTCGATGCAGTCACACCACGTACGAAACATTAAGGGTTGGTTACGAAGAGCGTTATAGTATTGGGAGAAAACGTACGAGAGAATGCTGTGTCAGGGTTGTCCTAGAGCTCAAACTACTAGAGGGGGAGTGACAGAGACAGCAGAGACCTAGAGAGAGAGAGAGAGAGAGAAAGAAGAACTACCCTTCTCAGGGGGGGTCTTGATATAGACGGATAGGATTGGTCCTTGATTGCCCGAAGGGGTGGGGGACGAGCGAGTAAGAAGTACGTGTGTTGGTGTGCGCGTTGTTTCCCCAGAGTCGGGTTTGCTGGGATGCCGAGAGATCGCAGCCAATGATAGAGAGGCGCGCAGCTGCCCTCGAGCGGAGAAGCAGAAGCCCCCTTGATACATACCAACCCCTCGGTAAGCACGACGCGCCACTGTTCGAGGGTTCCCTATATTTATATACATATATATATATATACATATATATATAAGTATACAGATATATCTGCCACCGGAGGGTGCTTCCTAACGTCCCGCACGTTTCTCTGTCTGTCCTTTCCACTGCTTGCTCGCTCGTATGGCGGAGCTTCGAGCATGAGAACGAGATACGTACGTATAGAAGAGTAGGAGAGCTCGATTGGAACGGGCAATGCCAGCGGGAGAACCGCGTCTCAAAATGCTGTAGCTGCGGGTAGTTTTGCCAACCCCTACGAGCTTTCTCTCTCTCTTGCTCTCTCACCCTCCGGAGATTCAAAGCCAATGCCCTTGGCCATCTCCGATAGGATATTGCGCTTGGTAAGGGCTTCTCTCTGTCCAAACACACACGAGCTCGATCTTGGAGATAGGAAGCTCTTGTCGCACAGGGTACAGTCCTTGGTCACCATCGAATTATCGGCTTGGGAAAATTTATTAAAATCTTGTGGGAAATTTATGAAATTCACTCGTCAAGTATTTTCACCCTCTTGTCGATGTTTATACGTTTTATATATGAAAAGGTGGGAAAAATTGTTCGAGGAGGAGTTTATTATTGTTATTATTATTCCAGGATTGCGATTTAAGGCTTTGGAGCGATTTATTTCGAGGGGGTGTGTTCTCTTCGAAACGCAATGCCCAGCGTCAACCCCTTCTCTCTCTCGCTCTCTCGCGTTTGCCTCATCCTCGTTCTCGTCACCATTTTCATTCTCCCAGTTCTATTATCCGGATTGCTCGCTCTCGTCCTGCGGTCCATTGTTCCGTCCGGCAGAGACGAATAAGAGATTGGCGAGAGGAAGGAGCGAGTCGTTCGGGACAAAGAGCTCGAAGAGAAGGGGTGAGAAAAGTAGAAAGGGGGAACGGAGAGCGAGCGGACGATGAGCGAAGAAACGATTTTCAACCCTCTCTACTTCCCAGTTATTTTATTTATTTATATTTGTTTATTCGCAATTAATTCCTCCCCACGAGATTTAATTCCGTCACGTTGAAGATTTAAAAATTTCCTCCAGGAAGAAAGTTGTGTATTTTATTTTTGATTTTCGCTACCGGTTTCTCCCTCGACGTTTATCGCACGATTCGCCCTTCTTCTTCGTCTTTTTCTTTCTTTCAACGTTTATTCTTCGCACCAAGAGAGACGAGGCTTTATGTATATTTTCGGCAAATTTATTCGTTGCTTTTCGAGCTCGAGCATCGCCCACAGTCGGAAGCAATTTACAAGTTAATAGGTTTACCACGATTCGTTCCGTGCCTTCTCATGTCGTTTCTTTGAATCTCGCCCTGCTTCTCTCCCTCTCTCCCTCGCTCTCTTTCCTCCACAGCCCGGGGACCCGCGGGATTTATTTCGGCAACTCTCTCGCGCGAACAACCCCCCTCACCCCTGTCTCACTCTCTCTCTCTCTCTCTTACTCTTCCACTGTCCCATAGCAGGCATCTTGCGTGTATACGCCCATTTAATTGGCTCTCGCGCTACTTCACCCCCCTCCCCTTCCTCCTCCTTGCCAAGCAACGAACGAAGGAATTATCGAAATGTTACAAACGAACATGAACAATAGAAAATGCAAACTAAAAAAAGGAAATGAAAAATCGCGAATATCGAATCGATAATAATAACGTAAATAAAATTAATATTAAAACAAAGAATTTGGATTATTAAGAAATTTGAAGACTTTTAAATTTCGATTCGACTGGAATAATTTTCTTCATCCTTCCTCCTCGTTCCAATTTTCTTCTTTCTTTTTACTTATTTATTTTTCTTATTCTCGCGGAGCGCATATAAGTGGGCGTTCACGAATTTCTCCTCGTCTCTTTTTTTCCGTCCTTCTTCGCGATGAATCGATTATCGAGAGCTCGGCACGAGAAGAGGAAGAGGAGGAGGAAGAAAAAAACTACGATACGAGTGTTGGAAAAAGAAATGAAATAAAAAATTGTAGAAAAAAAAAAGGAAGAATGGAAGAAAATAGAAGGGGGTTGCACTCGTGAAAGCCAGAGGGCACACGATATACAAAACGCGTATACTCCATATACGTTGCTCGATGCATACCTCTTGGCATGTATATGAAGCCTTTAGCGCCTCTCGGACAATGCGAGCGTATATATTAGCTACAGCCTGTAGATATATGTATATATAGAAGAAGCAGTGAGAAACCCCGGGGATCGCTGCGAACGTCGCTGAGCACCTTCGATACCGAGGCTCGCGGGACAATGCTTTTCGAGAGCGCCAGGGGTTTGTACCCGGTACGTAGCAACTATTCATTTTCCGGTACCACCACCATCACCCACCATCACCACCACCACCATCGCCCGATGTCGAAGATAACCTCGCGCGAACCTCTCCGCGCCAGGGCTACCTGAACCGTACTGCCGCGTTGTAATAAAATATCACGTGTGTGTGTGTGTGTGTGTGTGTGTTTATGTAGGTTTGTATATGTTTTACCGATAGGATCAGTTTTCTCGCGCCTTTCGCTCTATTTATCTGTTTCTCACTCTTTGGTTATTCCTGTCACTCGAGCCACGGCCAGGCTGGAATTATGAACTTGAAATTCTTTTTTTGCACGATTTTATTGAACTTTGGTTTTGGGTTTGGAAGATTTTTGTAGTTTTTGCAGAAGAACTTGAAATTCTTTTTTTGCACAATTTTATTGAACTTTTTTTTAAGGGAAGAATGTTTGGTATTGAATAATTGGGGATTTGTATTTTATGATTTGGAAATTACTTGTGGCAGGATTTGGGAATTTTGGAAGATTTTTTTAGTTTTTTTGGAAATATAGATATGGAATAAAATATATAAAATATGTGTATGAAATTTCTCGTGCTTTTCGCTCTATTTATCTGTTCGTCACTCTTTGATTACTCATGTCACTCGAGCCACGGCCAGGCTAGAATTATGAACTTGAATTTCTTTTTTTTTTAATTTTATTGAACTTTTTTAAGGGAAGAATGTTTGTTATTGAATAATTGGAAATTTGTATTTTACAATTTGGAAACTGCTTCTAACAGGATATAGAGATTTTGGAAGATTTTTTAAGATTAATTGAGAATCAAGGTTGAGAATTGACGAATGAAAATAGTGGGGAGGAAATATTGTATACAGAAGCCTGATACGCGAAAGGTAGGAAGAAGAAGAAGAGAAGAAGCAGGGAGAGTAACGCACCAGCAAGAAGCCGCCAAGCAGCCAAGACTCTCACTTTTTTTTTCGTCCGGTAATATTTGAATATTTCAGTTCACGTACCGGCACTAACGTGTGTTATAAATTTTTCAACGCGTTTGCCGCGCTGAATGTTCTCTACCCGTCTCGATCACCACCGAGAAAGAGAGAAGGGGGAGGGAGTTCTCTGGCGAAATTTTATACACCGACGTGTCGAGCTTTCCTCTTAGCGAGACTACCATTTTTTTCTCCAATGCCAAGTACAAGAAGTCGTGTGTCGTGACACATACGACTCTTGGCCAATTTTTCCCAAGACTGGGAAAAATTGCCACACTCAATTTCGTATTCAAACGTCCCAAAGTATTCAAAAACCTTGCAACACAAGATTTTTATTAAGTTTTTGCAAAAATTGAAAAATCCTGAAAAAAACAGTTCCTCGACTTTTTTTTTACACAATTGTTAAATTCTAACTCATTTCTAACTTATTGACGTCTGATACGGTCTGAAATTGAACAAAAATCAGTTTTTATTACTCGTTCAAAATTGTCAACGCGACATAATTTCTGTTTATTTTTTTTAACTCGTGTTTATTCGACATTTTTTGAGATATGGAGAAGGGTGTCTGCTAACGATGCGAACGACGTGATTTTGCTGGTGAACGACGAAGCCGAAGACGACGAAGCTCGGGGAGAAATCGAGCACACTGTAACGGTGCCCCAAGGCTTGCGAGAGAAAGAGAGACAGAGAAAGAGAGAGAGAAAGAGAGAGAGAGAGAGAGAGAGAGAGAGGGAGAGAGAGAGAGAACGGAATGCCCGGTGTGCGCCCATGAGGATCGTAACTCGCGAGAGTATCGATAAGGATCGAGAGTCCGAGAATACACGAAGAGAGAAGTAAAAGAGAGAAGTAAGAAAGAGAGAGCCGGATCGTGAAGGGACCAAAATGGACACCGTGAGAGAACAGATCGAAGGTTAAACCAATGATTAACGAAAAAGCATCGATACGCCTGCTATGGATTTCCACATAACGTCGTTCGAAACCAAAGCAACAAAAAATGTAAGCAAAAAATGAATATTGAAACGGAAAAAAAAAAGAAAAAATTAATAACGGCTCTCTGTGCATGGCAGAAGGTTAAAAGCTGTAGAAAGGTTACATGGCTGTGTATAGATATATAGCGACGAAAGGGAGGACTAAAAAAGGGAATGATCGAAAATTTTCCAGCTGTTCTTCGCTATCTGCACGTTGAATCAAAAATGGCGACCGATGGGTGTTCGCCTCTATGACTACATATATATATACGTGTGTGTATGTGTGTGTCTGCTGAACTGGGCAGAGAGGGAGCTCGCTTTTCAACCCTTGCTATCTCCACCATCAAGGGGTGGCTCTCTCGGACGAGACCACCGGTTCGTTCACCATATACCCACACGTACGTATAGCTCACCAGGTAACAAAAAAAAATTATGAGTTCACCAAACGCTGCTGGGAAGAGAGACAGAGGGAGGGAAAGAGAGAGAAGAGGAGGGTGGAGGGGTTGACGAGAGGATAGCATTAAACGCCCACGAGAATTTTTTTATTCCTTCCTACCGTAAATCTTCACGAAGAAAAAAGCAAAAATCGCGTGAAAATGAAAGAGGCAACGAGAGAAAAGAGACCAGAAACAAAAAATTGTGTTTGGGTAAAAACGACGACTCGTGAGAAGAATTTTTTTTTTGCATGGTTTTTGAGAGAATTAATTTTTGATGAAAATTTGTTTGCGAATAGCGAGATATGTTGAGTCGTGTGGAAAGAATTATGTAAATTACGCTTGAGGACATTGTGTTGCGAGTGGACGGGGGGAAAAAATGGAGCACTAAAAATGAGCGATGATGTCAGTGTCTGTGAAAAATAAGGACTCTCTCTTTCTCTCTCTCTCTCTCTCTCTTGTGGGGGTCGCTAGAATGTTTTTAGCTTTATTCCCTGCTCTCTCGTTGGGGGCTTATACCCGCGGGTGCTTCGCAAGAGCCAGCGGTACATAAGCTTTGTTTCCAAGATCGTTATCCGGACTCTTTTTTTAGTCGACCCATCTGTGACCGACTCGTTCGGGTCTCATGCCCATGAACACCGACCTTCTGTACTCTTCGTCTCGTTTCATTCCATAATGTCTGTGCAGGGTTGCTTGTTTTTACACAATCTCACGCTACCAACAGAAATGCAACATATTGTGCCAAAACCTTATGTTTCCTTTCTCGATTACTCTCCCCCCCAAAAAAAGGAAATTTTGTTCTTTAATTAAATAAATAATAAAAGAATTATTTGTTCTTTAATTTTCTTTAATATTCTTTAATTAATAATAGTAATATTTATATTTATATTTGTTCTTTATTTATTTAATGTTCTTTAATTAATAGTAGTAATATTTATATTTATATTTGTTCTTTATTTCTTTAATGTTCTTTAATTAATAGTAGTAATATTTATATTTATATTTGTTCTTTATTTCTTTAATGTTCTTTAATTAATAGTAGTAATAAATTAAGTCATTTTTCTAGCATTGAGCATTAAGAGAGTTTGAGGGAATTTAGAGAATAGTGAAAAAAATTTTAGAAAAAAAATACACTTAGTCACTTTTTACCAGAATTTTCTATCTGCTCTGGAAATTTTAATGCGATTGGTCGCTCAGTATCGAAGAAATTACGTATCGCGTTTTCCAATTCGCTACCAAAATGCCAAATTGTCCAAAAAAAAGTCGTCATTTCTCAAAAATAAAACATAGAAAAAAAAATACGAGAAATGTTTTCGAAGGATCGTCGGATAAATTTTTCATCCCTCTTGTCGAATTCCGGTGGCACGAAATTTCGACAGGCTGCAATGAACTCGTCAAAAGGACACACACGTGTGCGAGAGGCGATTCGTTCGTAATTGAGCCTGCATTATTAAATCGTTGCGCAATTGTGTTCGAGCGCATCGAGAAAAGAAACGAAACAAAAAAGAAATACCCTCGTCGATGATGAAGGGGTGGAGAACGAAATGCGGGGGAGTCGAACAATGAAATCGTTCTAAGTGGTCGAGAGGCAAAACGCGCGGGCCACAACCGCGCTCTGACCCTTTAGCGCTTCTCGTGTATCCACACAGAGAGGACCGCACCGCGAGAGGTGCTGACGAAAATTATATGCCTCGTTCCTGTATAGTCATCATACACTATTATACATACACGTGTATATATATGTATATATGAGTATGTAAGGACTATGTAGAAAAAAACTGAGAGGCGAGCAGCCGCGTGACGTTTCCATCGTGCGACAACCGCCACTTTAAACCGATACATATTTTATTAGCTGTACCGTGAGTTCTCACACACAAACTCAATCGTCTCGCGCCTTATTTTTCTTCACGCGTAAAGAGAAAAGGTAGCTCGGGGTAAAATGCATCACCTCTTGATCATGACGAAATTCGGACATTGATTTTCTTTTTTCATTCTCGTTACAGTAAATTGTTTTCTTGCAATTTCTTTTTCAAGGCAAACTAAATGTTGGAAGTGAACGTATACTTTGATTCGAATTGGGTTGAATAAATTTTGTTTACTACAGTGAGAAAATTAATTTTCGTATTTGTTAGGTCGATGATGAACTCAATCGTCTCGCGCCTTATTTCTCTTCACACGTAAAGAGAAAAATAAGGTGCGAGACGATTGAGTTCATCATGACGAAATTCGAACATTGATTTTCTTCTTTTATTCTCGTTACAGTAGACTGTTTTCTTGCAATTTCTTTTTCAAGGCAAACTAAATGTTGGAAGTGAACTTTGATTCGAATTGAATTGAATAAATTTTGTTTATTGCAGTGAAAAAATTAATTTTCGAATTTGTTAGGTCGATGATGAACTCAACCATCTCGCGCCTTATTTTTCTTCACACATAAATAGAAACGATAGCTCGGGGTAAAATGCATCACCTCTTGATCATGACGAAATTCGAACATTGATTTTCTTCTTTTATTCTCGTTACAGTAAATTGTTTTCTTGCAATTTCTTTTTCAAGGCGAACTAAATGTTGGAAGTAAACGTGTACTTTGATTCGAATTGGATGCAATAAATTTTATTTACTACAATGAGAAGATTAAATTTCGAATTTGTTAACTGTTGCATTTTACCCCGACCTCGTCCAGGACACGTGTTTTCGACGATATATACGTAACGTAGAGATACTGTTCACTTTGCGATACGATTTCGAGCACACACACACAGCTGCAATGAGTGACTGATGGGTGGGCGGGTCACTTCGTCACAATATTTGTGCTACACGTGTACGCCAAGCCGGGACTGTAACACCTTCCGCGAGTCGCAAGAACGAATATGTTTAACCCGGTATACGAATGTACGAGTGAAAAAAAAAATATGAGTGAGTAATACGAGAACGACGAGTACGATAATAACAGGGACTAAGTTCTACGTCGTCTCTCTTGCATAAAAATCTATATATACATAAATATATATCGTTGATCGATAAACCCTAGGAAGACTCGCAAGCCTACCAGTCATTCGGCACTTCGGTAGGAACATACAAGAGCGAGGAGAAAATTGGAAGTAAAGTAAAAGCTTTTGGAATAAAATTATAGATTTCCGGTCTCGATACCTTCCTTTTTTTCAAAAAAAAAACAGGAAAGAGATCGATCAACCTAGATCTTCGTATATTCGAGGAAAAAAATCGAGTTCTCGTTACGAAGTGAGAAAATAAAGAGAGGGTGAAAAATGAAATTAGGTGTCGTATTTCTACGCAGCATTTCCGGCAAGGACGCGAAACGTATCCATCATTCCAAGGAGCGAGTTAAGAACACTACACGAACGAGACTAGATATATATGTATATGGGATCGTGTAAGGAAATAAATCGAATTCGCGCGATTCTACGAGCGTCTTGCACGAAAGGACTCGGCTGTACGAGGTCTAGGGAGTTCGAGACTCGAAGAATTGTGCACGTCGAGTTCGAGAGGGACCCAGCTAGCTGAGGGTAAAATATCGAACGGTTTCGTGACGCCTCCTCTCGCGACTCGTAACTCTCGCTCTCACGAAACCAGAGAAATATCACGAAGAAATTCATTTTTTTTATCGATGGATTATTCAATATTCGTCTCGTCACCTTTCGTCGTGACAAACGAGAATGTCAGGAGGGACGAAAGTGTCTCAATTATTCGTCAATTTTGAGAGATGGAAAATTTGATAAAAAGAAATTAGCACAAATTTTCTCACGACGTATTTTGTCAGGTGAAGAGAGAAATCGATTTAAGGATAATTATCGAACGTTGAACTCGCCTTTGTAAAATATTTTACTGACATTGTGATCTTTTTTTTGATTACGGGGACCGTGAAATAAAAAAAAGGGAATAAAAGTGAGAATTTTAATTGCGCGATGGAGTCGGACTGGTCAACGTTCTCCAGCGCCCTCTCGCGACTACCCGTGTTCCAGGAATTACATAAGTATATACAGTCGTGTATTATATATTACTATATATAGGTATACGAGTCTCTCCCGTCGACGATCAAGAGCTTCGTACCTCCTGGACGAGAAAACGTCCCTAATCGACCGATAATCGTACCCTTTTTGCTCGACCACGATTTAATACACGGGTGTACGTGATTACTGTATACACGAATATAAGAAGGCCCTCGTATAGCACATTGTCGAACGTGTATTATAACGAACGATGAATAAAAATCTTATACGAAATATTTTCCTCAATTTTTCAAAATTATTTAATTTTGTTTTAAATCAAAATTTCTATCGTTTTATTTTTGTGAAATTCGTGTCGATGACTTTGATATAAAAACTTTTTTTTTAATTATATTTTAATAGAAATAACAAATTTGTTAATATTTCCTAAATTATTTAATTTTTCACAAATCAATATTTCCGTCGTATAATTTTTGTGAGCATCGAGTCGATGATTTTGATATAAAATCTTTATTCTCAAATCATTATTTGAATAGAAATAATAAATTTTGTTTTAAATCAAAATTTCTATCGTTTTATTTTTGTGAATTTCGTGTCGATGACTTTGATATAAAAACTTTGTTTTTAAAATTATATTTTAATAGAAATAAAAAGTTTGTTAATATTTCCTAAATTATTTAATTTTTCAAAAATCAACATTTCCGTCGTATAATTTTTGTGAGCATCGAGTCGATGATTTTGATATAAAATCTTTATTCTCAAATCATTATTTGAATAGAAATAATAAATTTTGTTTTAAATCAAAATTTCTATCGTTTTATTTTTGTGAAATTCGTGTCGATGACTTTGATGTAAAAACTTTGTTTTAAAATTATATTTTAATAGAAATAAAAAGTTTGTTAATATTTCCTAAATTATTTAATTTGTTAAAAATCAAAATTTCCGTCGTATAATTTCTGTGAGCATCGAGTCGATAATTTTGATATAAAATCTTTATTCTCAAATCATTATTTGAATAGAAATAATAAATTTTGTTTTAAATCAAAATTTCTATCGTTTAATTTTTGTGAAATTCGTGTCGATCACTTTGTTATAAAAATTTTGTTTTTAAAATTATATTTTAATAGAAATAAACAGTTTGTTAATATTTCCTAAATTATTTAATTTTTTAAAAATCAAAATTTCCATCGTATAATTTCTGTGAGCATCGACTCGATAATTTTGATATAAAATCTTTATTCTCAAATCATTATTTGAATAGAAATAATAAATTTGTTTCATCGAGAAATTTGTATTTTCGTTATCTCGCGTGAAATAAAACGATACGACAGTTAAAAAATAAAATGTACTCACCAGGCGTCTTTTGGGCTTGATGAGCGGCCTGTTTTGTCCATTCATCTTGTAGTAAAGTCCGCAAGCGTTACAGAGATAATGACCGGTACCGTCCCGTCGCCAGAGGGGTGTCGACGTTGCTCCGCAGTTCACGCACTCGCGACCCTCTGAGAAACGATTTACCACCCCGAAGAGCGGTTTTTAATCAAACGATCAACATCCATACACCGTATAAACACGATTAACCTCGTCTCGATTCCATCCATTCGGCAGAATTTTATATCTTTTCGATATTCAAATTTCAACATTCATAAACAAAATTTTGCCAAATCGACGAATCGAATAAAATTGGAAACATCCCTCGAATTTTATATTCTCTTACAATCTTTTTGATTAAAAAATCGATAAATAATCATTCTTCTTTAATTACCACGATGCAAAGAAAATTTCCAATTTTTAATTGTGATTGTTAGACAACAACGAACTCGCATGCATTGCCGACATACCAATAAGCGATTACCAGAGCAAAAGCAGAATTTCGTTAGTCTCAGGATTTCTTTTTTTTTTTATTAGACGTATCGATCTACTCTTTCCTTTTTTTTTTGGGTGGGTGGACTGGTCAAAGGACAGAGACAGAATTAGAATACAATTGCTACTGTGGATCGTGGACTGGATTTTGTTGGACGGGTTATTACCGGAAGTATTTTCGATAAAGTTACAAACTCGATAACGAATTCACACTTCTCGACACCCTGAATCAATTTTTTCAAACAAAATTCGTCTCAATAGATTTTTTGTGTGTTTTTGTACGTCAAACCGTGCGCTGAGTTCCTCGCTGACGACGTGGTCCATTTCCACGCTGGATATTAACTTCCGGCCTCCGAAAATCCCCGAGATTGTTTTCTTTCTTTTCATTCTTTATCTCGTTCCGAGCCGTGTTGATTAATCATTTGATCTCGTTTATCTCCGTTCTCATTCGTGTGTACCGTGTACATGTGTATATATACATATATACAAAGAAATATATATGTATATGTCTTCTAATTGAGATTGCGGTCGTTCGTGAGTTAGACGCGTCTAATCGAGAATCACCGGGTTTTCCCCCAATCTCGAACGAGGATCTGCTTTAATTCGATTTAGGAATTTTATCCATCCAGATTGGAGGGTGATAACAGTCCCAATAACAACCCCGCGTAAATCTCGCGTCTTCCCGAATTGGAAAATAAATTTTCACAAATTGAAAAAATAACATAAACAAACCAAAAAGACAGAAATAAATAATAAAACTCGATGAAAATTATCCTCGAAGGAAATCCGCGAATTATCAACAAAGATTGTATAATTGCGAGAATGAAAAAAAAAACAAACAAACGGGGAAAAAATTAATAAAATATCCAGAAATTGCGAAACGCTGTTGTTGTTAAGAAACGCATGTTAATTCGTTTCTCTCCTCGTGCACTGTTTTTTTTTATATTCTCTATTTTTTCTTTCTCTTTCTTGTTTTTTTTTTAATCATTATTTTTCATGCGAGAAGAACGATAAATTAGGAGTCACGCATCGTGGGAAGCGCCGAGGCAATTATATTATTTCGCAATTGAGCGGGTGCTTCGTGTACACATACAATATATTTATGTATGTATAGAGAACGGGTCGATCTTTTCGCGAGAGTCTCACACACGACGTTGAAGGATTCTTTTAATTCTCTCTTTATATATAAAATCGCCCTCCTCCTTCTCCTCCTAACGTCCTCTCCCCCAACCCCCCTTGCCCGAACTCACCCCTCTGGAATTCTCTCTTCTCGCCGTGCGTCGACTTTTCAATTCGCGCTAAGCCACCGCGGGGAATCCGCGAACACGCACGCAAACGTTTCCAACGTGTCGCAAGAGAATTTAATTACCGTATTATAGCGTCATATATGTATATATACATAGGTATATATGTACTTTTATAGCGAAATTGCGTCGAGGGCATTGTTCGCGAAAATTGGGGAATTTTTCCTACGTCTTGGTGTTTTTTTTTTGTTTATTCCCGTCAGTCATTGTTTCCCTCGTTATTCGTATTTTTTTTTTCGTCCGTGGAATACGCGCAATGAGTACGAGAGAAAAAAAAATTGGCATCGTTTTTGCAATCACGAGTGGTGGCCGATTATGCGTAAGGGATGTTTTTTTTTGTTTTTAATTTGAGTTTCGACGTTTTGGGCGCCATTTAGCGAAAAGAAATTAAAATGAATAATTGAACCAAAAGAACAGAGACCACACAGATCGAAAAAACGCTCGTGGATATGATTGTACTTGTACGTATATATTGCTTGTGAAAAAATTGTAGCCACACCACATCGAAAAAAAATCGTGCTGTCGTGTCGTTCAATTATTATCATTATTTTCTTGATGAGATGTGTGATGGTTTTTTTACGTTTTTTTTTTTTTTTTGGTAATTGTTTTTTTTTATTTCATGTAAAATATTCCCTTATGGAGGTGCTCACGCGCGTTAATGTTTTGGTGCCACTCAAAAAACGTCAGTGAGGCGAAAACACAAAAAAAAAAAGAAAATTCGGTGTCCACTTCTTTCCCCAATCAGCCCACGAAACCGATCGTAGAAAAATGGAAAAAGAAATGAAAAGAAATGAGAATTAATCGGACGAAGAAGAATTGAAAATATTGAGAAATAAAAACAAAAAGGAATGAAAATTGTAAATTGACGAGAAGCGTCGACCCGTCACCAAAAAGCCAAAAATCATAAATCTAATCGTGAATTAAAGCAAAATTATCGAAAGCAACAGAAACAATACAAACGAGACGTGAACTATATTCGATTGTAAAAATGAAAATTGGATTCGGATAAATTGACATCACCCCGAGGAATCGAACAAAAGGAAAAACCAGTAAGAAAGACAAATCGAGGAAAGAAAAGAAATATCAACCAAAGATCGATCCCGAAACCAAAAGAAACCAAAGAGAAAAAAAGAAAACGGAACGAAACAAAAAAATGTTTTCCGCTTACCGGCGGACGTTCTGGACTTGTTCCTCGGCTTTTGCTGCTGCTGTTGTTGGGAACTGGGCGATTGGGGTGTGTTCCCGTGCGAGGAAGATAGAAGTTTGGATTCGGGACTGACGCCGGTAACGCCGCTTGTTGTATGATGCGAGCCCGAGAATAGGGAGCTCGTATTGTGAGGATTGTGAGTGTGATGAGTCGGATATTGGAGATGCTGATACATGTTGTAGGCGGTAGCGGTCGGATCGTACTGTGATCCGGAGGTCGGGTGATGATGATGATGATGATGGGAGGAGGGATGATAGGAATCCCTGCAAGAGGGCGAAGCAGCGCCACCGGAATTTTGATAATCCTGCTGCTGTTGCTGATTAGCGGTCGCTTGCTGGCTCGACTGGTTGCCAGCTTGCTGCTGGCCACCACCACCACCACCGGCCCCGTTGACTGAGTTGCTTCCGGAAGTTCCGTTCCCAGTTTGGTTATTACCTTCGCGTTGCTTGACCTGTCCACCCGAGCCGCCATTAGCACCGTTGTGCTGATGGGGTGGCGAGGGCGCACCGTGATGATGTCCCAGCATTACCGAGGGCTTGACGTCGCAGGAACCGCCAGAAGTCGCACCAAGTGTGTCCTGATGATGCATGAACGCGCCCATAACGGCCGCGTGTGCAACCGCCGCTTGGTACTCGCTACTACCGCCACCTAGGCTCAGTCCGTTCGTACTGTTGTTGTTATTGTTGCTCGCCGAGGTATTGTTGTTGTTGTTGTTCGTACTCGACGAGGTGCTCGTCGTTATACTGTCGGGCGTTGCGTCCTTCGGTGGCGTGGGTGGAAACGAGAAGAGATGATGACCCGCGCTTCCACCACCGTGACTCGACAGACTACCGGAAGATGGCGGCAATGACGAGCCGAGTGGACTCTGGGGCTTGTCCTCACCGCCAGCGCCACCTCCCGTCGATGCTGTCGTCGCTGGGAAACCCCAGGGTTTCGACGCGTCGCCGTTCGTGCCCGATAACCAAGGATGCAGCACGGAGCCGTGAAAGTGCGGGCGACATACCTGGCTAACGGGAGCACTCGTTACACCGCTACTCGACATTCTACCTGTAAACAGACAACCGCAAAAGAGGGCTTTTTAATCAGTTTAACGACGAATTTATCTCTCGAAATTACAAATTTTGGGTCGTATAATCGTGGGACCTTAATTGGACGAGGGAACAACAAAATGAACCGTTCCAGGGTTGACATTAAGGGTTGTTTTTATCAGTTTGAATCAGTTTAACGACGAATTTATCTCTCGAAATAACCAATTTTGGAAAATTCTAGGCTAGAAACCATTGATATTCTGGTATACGTTTTCATCTCACCTACAATATTCTTTACTGGGTCCAATAATCGTGGGACATTAATTGGAGGAGAGAGCAACAAAATGAACCATTCCAGGGTTAACGTTAAGGGTTGTTTTTATCAATTTTAATCATTTTATCGACAAATTTGTCTCTCGAACTAACAAATTTTGGAAAATTCTAGGCTAGAAACGATTGATATCCTGGTATTCGTTCTCATCTCACCTACAATATTCTTTACTGGGTCGAATAATCGTGGGACCTTAATTGGACGATGGAGCAACAAAATGAACGTGGCGTTCCAGGGTTGACGTTAAGGGTTGTTTCGGGGATGGAATCGGAAAAATATTTAGACTCGGTATGCTAAGGGTGGTTGCGCACGAGGAGGGTACCAGGGATCGATATATCGAGCGTGGTTTCTTGCCAGGTTGAGCGACGATGAGAAATAAGGGTTGAACAGAGATAGAGCGAGAGGGAGAACCCGGTGCACACCACAACCTTCGCCACGGACTTCTCGCTCTCTCGCTCTTTGGACGAGGCGGCATACGCTGATAACGTTCCACCCCTGTTTTGCAGGTCTGCGCTCCGCGTACTTTAACCACTACGTAGTGCATACAGTCTCCGCCATCGCCAAGGAGCGCGGGAGTTGCGAGCATTAATTTTCGAAGCTTTCTACGTTCCTCTCTCTCTCTCTTTCTTCACGTTCGCACGCTCCTGCTGCCTCCTCCCTCCGGCTCTACCCAGAGGAACGACGCCTCCATAGCATTACAACCCTGTAACACACCCCCATCGCACCCTTGCACCGACTCCGCACACCACTGGACTTATACGTGTGCACTTCGAGCTCGGGTGCAACGCTCGAGCGAAAGCGACGAAGAAAAAAATACAGCCCAAGCCAGTGAAATTTATCGTGGCGTTCACTCCACTCGTGGCAAACGGCGGTGCATACGTACGTCGAATAAGTTTGTTAAACTGGCCTCGTTGGTGCGAGCTTATATATAAGTATATGTAGGTACACGCCTCGTTAAACTCGAACGAGCGAGCGAGGGAAAGAAAGAGAGAGAGAGAGAGGGAGAAACGAAAAAGTTGCGAACTTTGGAAATCGTCCGAGTCGCGGAGAAACTCTCCTCGTGGAAATTGGGCGAAACACACATTTCTTTCGACTCTTTCATGGTACTTGCTTTTTTTTTCTTTCTTTCTTGCCGTTTCTCAACGAGGGAAAGGATGGAAGGAAGAGAAAAAAAAACGTGAATAATGATGATTGAGTATGCGGTGGTACCGAAAAGAGTAACTCTATCTCCGGAAAGAGGATTGGGACGAGAGATATATGTAGGCAACGAGTTAAAAAAGAAAAAAAAGGAAGGCGAGAAAAGACCACAGTGTGTCGGAGAGTTGGCGGACACGCACGCGCAGAGAGCTCCATACCGGCGAGAAGCAAAAAACTTGCATGGCCGCGTTATTTATCGCGCCGACGCTTCGCCTTTCCAACCATTCTTCCCTCGCTGCCCCCCCCCCTCCCTCTGCCCCTCTTCTGCGCCCCACGACCTTCTCTCCCTCACGGTGTCCGGTGGGCGAGCTCACGTTTTTACGCAATTTCACGAAACTTTTTCTCACAACAAAAGTATATATACGACGTTATATACATATGTATATGGGGACCTCGTTCATCCCTCGTGCGCACGCGCGCGCCATCTCTCCGTCCTCGAAGCGCGCGCGCGACCCGCCTCGCCCGGAGCTGACATAACTCTCGGCTCTTTATCTCGGTGATATTTCTGTCGACTCGGCTATTTTATCTTTGCTGAGCGATCGGACGGTCTCCGCTCTCTTTTCTCTCTCTCTCTCTTCGGTGTGTAGTATTCGCGAGGTTTGCCCGTGCATAAATATGCGCACGCGCACGAACGAGAGCGAAGAAAAGACAAACGAAAACGCGTATGAACGAGTGTGGGTGGGTGGGGGGAAGAGCGAAGTTTGCATGCAGCGGATTCGCGCTGAACTCTGGGAAAACAAAATGGCTGTCCACGGTCAGCTGTTCGCGACGCCTCTCACCTCGACCCTTCGTGACTCTGCCGCGAGCCACCACGTTGGAATTTTCGGCTGGAATTTGGTCAACTTGCTCGTCTCGACGGAGTCATCGCTCAGTTCGCTCGCGGAGCGAATCGGTGATCGGTTAAAATTACTCTTGTCCGAAGAATGCCGCGTGACCGAACGCCATTACGCGCACCTCGCCTCGTACATCAAAATGGCTGCTCGACGATCTCATTACGAATTATTTACGTTTACATCTAGAAAGCTCTTCGCTCTATCCGCCTCGATCGACTTTCTTTAACCAGAAATTTCTCGATATTCCACGTAATTCATCGGCAACGCGATGAGACGAACATAACCTATAAGGATTTCTCGTTTTACGGTACCACGGTAAGGTAGAACGTACGAGTCACCGGTTGATTCTCTCTCGCCTGTTGGATAATGAATGAAACGCGCGATTGGCTCACGGGAGATTGGAGACACGCGCTGAGCACACGAGCGAATTGTCGCGTCTCAACGGGTGACAAATGTCGCCGGATTCCACGGTGAATCCCTCTCGACTACCCACCACGTTTAAACGCGTCTACATATATATATCTATACGGAGCGGACTTTATACACTCTGGCGGGTTATTCCGCGCGCTACATATACAAGAACGCTGGGGTTGGGGGGAGAGGGGACAGAACGGGGGAATCGATCTCGTTTACAGAACCGCCGTAGCGTGTAAAAAAGCGAAGCGGTCTGAAACTCCTCAGCCGGGAGAAGATACAACCACTCGCCGGCGATTCTGTTTCTCGTACAACACACGCCATATTAGAAACTGGGTGCGTTGTGGTCTGCTCTTCGTCTCTCGCGCGGCGTCGGATACGGCGCCGCTTTTCCGCCGCGGTAAACCGGAGATGCTTCGTCTTTTTTATTTTTGTTTTGTTCTTTATAACTCAACGTCGCGCGGAGTTGGTCTCGAGGAACAAGAAGCCACGGGCAAAAGGCAACTTCCAAGGTAAAGGAAGCGTATCTCTAGGGAGATACGAAATATTTCTAGCCTCTCCCTCTCTCTCTCTCTCTCTCGTTCTTTCTCCCTATTTGACGGTTAAAAATAAATTTAGATTAACAATATATTAAGACGTAATAATTCACGACCCGCAACTTGGATCAGATTACACATTAGGAAACAGCTTACAGCCGCTAATTAGTAAGACATTGTTTCCGATATACGAGACGAGAATTTATAATTCTTCTTCACGACTGGGAGTTGGCTAAATTTTTCGTTACGCTGTGTCCTCGGATGTATGTATGTATTGTAAGAGAGGCTCTCGGTGATATTGCCTAGCGGAATAATCCGTACATGTTCCTCTCTCGATCCTGCATAAGTGTGCTAGTACTACATAGCTAGCCAAATATCTTCGCGCACGAGAGAGCACGAAATGGAGGCGGGGGAGAGTTAAGTAGCGAGGAGAGGGAACGAGAGTGGGTCGTGAGGTCTCTTCTCTCTCTCTCTCTCCCTCTCTCGATGAATATTCATGGAAAAAAAGAACTGTATAGATAGTCGTGAGCTATATCACGTACCAGCGATCAAGATGGCGACCGATAACACTTCCGCTTCTGTCCTATTCCCCCCGTCTTCGGCGCCCTTTTTTTTACATCGAGTACACGGAGAAAATTAATTTACAAACTTAGGTAAATCCTCTTCTTTTCACACAAACGACTAATTTTCGATTAATTACGATCTAGCGAAATCGATAGAATTTTGTCAAAGGAAATGGATTTTGGTAACTCGGCGAATTTTCATTTTTCTTTTTGTAACTAGAATTCTCAATCTTTCTCGATAGAATTAATTCTCTCGATCAATTAACTGTCGATAGAATTTTGTCGAATGAAATGAATTTTGTTAACTCGTCGAATTTTAATTTTTCTTTTTGTAACTAGAATTCTCGATCTTTCTCGATAGAATTAATTCTCTCGATTAATTAATTGTCGATAGAATTTTGTCGAATGAAATGAATTTTGTTAACTCGTCAAATTTTAATTTTTCTTTTTGTAACTAGAATTCTCGCTCTTTCTCGATAGAATTAATTGTCTCGATTAATTAATTCTCGATAGAATTTTGTCGAATGAAATGAATTTTGTTAACTCGTCGAATTTTAATTTTTCTTTTTGTAACTAGAATTCTCAATCTTTCTCGATAAAATTAATTCTCTTGATTAATTAATTGTCGATAGAATTTTGTCGAATGAAATGAATTTTGGTAACTCGTCGAATTTTCATTTTTCTTTTTGTAACTAGAATTCTCCATCTTTCTCGATAGAATGAATTCTCTCGATTAATTAATTCTCGATAGAATTTTGTCGAATGAAATTGAATTTTGTTAACTCGTCAAATTTTCATTTTTCTCTTTGTAACTACAATTCTTGACCTTTCGATCTCAAGATATGTCTTTTCATTCACTGTCTTCATCTCACTCCCTTTCTCTCCCTCTCTGTTTCTTTCGCGGTTCAATTCAGCGTGAATAAAGTTGTCGTGTACCACGTGCTGTATTATCAGGCAACCCGTGAGAGTGAGAGACCATAAAGTTGTGTCGATTACATCGATTCGTTGTAGCTCTCTCTTTCTCTCTCTCTCTCTCGTTCGTAGTCGTTTCGCACGGGGGACTCGACGTGTGTTAAACGCGACAATTCGGTATGCTAATTGAGATCGAGCGAGAGAGAGAGAGAGAGAGAGAGAGAGAGAGAGAGAAAGAGAAACGGAGGTGTAGCCAAGAGAAAGAGCGTATCTAGCATATATCCTTGGTCCAGTTATTCAAGCTCCACTTCTCGCAATAACAAAGAACTCGGGTCAAAATATATTTTTTTGTTAAATAAAAATTACGAGCGAAATATAAATAATATCCCGTTATCTCTCACGAATCACGAGAAAAAACACGTACAATCTCTCCTATCGAAATAATCAATCATGTCGTCGAGCGATTAATCAATCGATCGATGCATCAAAACAAAAAAAATGAAAGAAAGAAAAAAAAATTACATATCTCGTCTCGCGATCGAACGATTTCCATTCTCTCCTTGAAATTTCACAGGAAAAATTAGTTCCATTAGCCTGCATTTTTCCACTGCTCGATTTTCATAGTCTTTTTTTTGTACATACGCGAACCATATTTCGTCTTTTCTTTTTTCCCCATCGACATTTTATATTTTTCTCGTTTTCTTGCAAAACTCGACTCGACGATATTAGACGAACTGTTTTTATATAATAATGCGAGAAACCCGTATGTTTGAATTGAAAACGAATCTGGCTCGCGTTCGCCATCCACGAGAGAGTTTACATTCCATATAGCATGCGAGAAATATTAAACCAGCCTATATATCGATATATATACGCGTACTATAACGATTCTAAACTCTCTCCCTCGCGATTTTCCGCTCGGCAAGAGCCTTGCCGCGGTGGAATAATTCCCGAAGCGCGCGGAATATATACTAAAATGCCAAGGAGAATAATGAATTGCACGCGAGCTTCGCTACGTTGCACGCGCGCTTCTTACTCAG
The DNA here is from genome assembly GCA_946811545.1 of Netelia fuscicornis. NCBI lineage: Eukaryota > Metazoa > Arthropoda > Insecta > Hymenoptera > Ichneumonidae > Netelia > Netelia fuscicornis. The sequence continues at coordinate 49,667,395 of OX328012.1, read as the reverse complement.
CGCGCGCGCGCGCTTACACGACCTCAACGGGCGAATAAAAAAAATTATAATAATAATAATAATAAAATTCGTATATAAACGTAAGATAAGGGTTGTGTACGTATCTAAGGGTACGTACACTTTGCTAAATAGAACATGGTCCTCGCGTCGGGTTTAACGAGAACCACCATCGCATTCCAGGTTGCACATAGAAGACCGATCTTTCGTATTATTCCCACCGCCCTCTCGCGGCAAACTCGATCGTTACTAGAACGTTTTACCTTCGTTAATGCGAGCTTGTATTTTACGCGTTTGTACTACCCTGCTGCCCTTTCGTCGGACCTGACCTCCCACAAATAATGTGACTCGTTCCGATGCAAATTTCTTTTTTTTTTATAACTCGCTTATCGTTATCGCTCGGACGACGTTCGGCCTTGGGAATTAGATGTAATTAAACGAGTGAGGAAAAAGTGTGAAAAATATGAAAGTTGAAAAATTTGTTAATTTTAATTGGGAAGAAAATTGTATTGTTTTTTTTAATTGACGAATTAATTAAAATTTAATTTTCTGTGGATCTTCGATTGGAGAATGGGATGAGGATGGGAGACGCGACGATCGAAGTGCTCTTCGAGTAATTGTAAGAAATGTAAAAAGGAAGAAAGAAAGGAGAATTAAATAGAAACACACGCATACATAGACAAGAGAAATTCGCCATGATGAGGAACGGACAAGTGCTTCTGCAAACTGAGAAGCGTGAGGGAAGGAAGAAGAAGTGGAAGCATCACCGGACAAACAGCATCGACGATACGCGAGAAACTCATCCAGGACCTACGCTATAAAATACTTTGAACCACCTTGAACCCGAAGAGAAGTGTGCTGGGCTCCGGACGCGAGGAGAGTTTGAAAAAGTACAAAATAAAAAAAATGCATCCCGTCGATAAAAAGCGAGAATGCATCGGGGCCGATATTAAAAGAAATAAAAAAGGAAAAACAAAAACAGAAAAAAAAAGAACAAAGTTCGAGAGAAAATAACGTCTCATTTCGCCGTTGAATTCGCGCGCGAGTGTGCTCGAAGCGCCCCCCAGCGAGAGAATCTTTTCCTTTCTTTCTCCTTCCTTTTTATTTTCGTTGCGTTTTTCTTTTTCGTTATTTTCATCCCTTTTGCTTCGATTCGCGTAATAACATACAATTTGTCGAGAAATTGGGATCGGCCGAGTTGCGCCAGTGCCCTTTATACACGGATATATACAAAGATCCGTCGATGTGCGAGTTTAAATCCACGAGAGCGATTTAAAGACGCACACGTTCCGCGAATCATTTGGAAAACCAACGAAATTATTTATTTACAAAAAAAAAGAAACAAAGAAAAAGAAAAAAAGAAACCCGTTTTTTTTGTTCATCCAAGAAATAAAATCTCGTACGACCGGGGGATTTGCTTCAAGATTGCCGCGAGAGAAGAAGGAAGTATACTGTATACGCGAGACGAGTGAAAAAAGACAGTTAGATACGGGCACGCGCGAGAAGAGAGGAAGATTCGAGCGAAAGAGAGACAGACACGGAGACAGAGAGAGAGAGAGATAACCCTTCGGGAGTCTTCTCTCTGGCTCCGCCTTCCCTCGGTAGTGTGCATTTGTGCAAGATGGCGTCGTCCTCGTCGTCAGCCGCCGGCTATATATACCATATATACACATACATACACACACACGCAGATATCTACATATATATATACATATATATTTCGCCCTCTATATATATATAGAGAGAGAGAGGGAGAGAGAGAGTGAGAGAGTGAGAGGGAGAAATATATATGTATATATATGTAGAAATATATTTGTATATATATGTAGTAATATATATATATTATATATATATATATAGAAGAAATATGTATGCAGGAGAAATATATATGTATATATATTACATATTACTACATATATATACATATATATTTCTCCTTTCTATAATAAATATACTTATATATATATGTAGGGAGAGAGAGAGAGAGAGAGAGATAAATAGATAGATAGAAATATATATAAGTGTATGTGCGTAAGTATATATGTAATAGATAAATGTATATGCGATCTCATGTATGTACAAGCAAGCGCTTAGAAACCTCTCCGAACTCAGTCTCCGGGTAATATATAGATACATGAAAGATATATATATATATATATATGTATCGCAGACTATGCAAACATACATGGAGATGTCTACGACCGGATTCAACGAGGATTCTGTCCCATCATCGTATGCATATACAAACATACGCTCCGGTCTATTATAACGTACATTATACCAACTCCTCGAACTGAAATAAATACGTCGTCTCTATAAAACGAAAAAAGTCAATGTTAAATATTATCCAACCTTTATTGGAAATTGTAGATAAAATTTGAAGTTGCTAAAAATATTTTTTTTATATTCTATATATTTAATAGCTTTTTGTGTGAATAAAGAAACGATGAGATTGTGTGTGTGTTTGTGTGTGAACTGAAATAAATACGTCGTCTCTATAAAAAGAAAAAATCAATGTTAAATATTATCTAACTTTTGTTGAAGATTGTAGATAAAATTTGAATTTTTAAAAAATATTTTTTATATTTTATATTTTTAATAGTTTTTTGTATGAATAAAGAAACGATGAAATTGTATGTGTGCGTGAACTGAAATAAATACGTCGTCTCTATAAAAAGAAAAATTCAATGTTAAATATTATCTAACTTTTGTTGGAGATTATTCGTAGATAAAATTTGAATTTTTAAAAAATATTTTTTATATTTTATATTTTTAGTAGTTTTTTGTATGAATAAAGAAACGATAAGATTGTATGTGTGTGTGAACTGAAATAAATACGTCGTCTCTATAAAAAGAAAAATTCAATGTTAAATATTATCTAACTTTTGTTGGAGATTATTCGTAGATAAAATATGAATTTTAAAAAAATATTTTTTTATATTTTATATTTTTAATAGTTTTTTGTATGAATAAAGAAACGATGAAATTGTATGTGTGTGTGCAGGATTGTGTGTGTAAAATGTTACAGAGGCGTCCGTCGGGTAAGGTAAAGCTTGTAATAACCTACATCACGCGTTATAGAGCTCTCTTGCCATATTATACGCATAAGCCTCTGGTGTCCTTCTCGAATGTGAATGTTTGTGTTTGTGTGTGTTTCAGTGTCGGGCGTAACGCAGACCTATGTACGAGGTGTATAAAACAGCAGCAGAGCAGGAGCAAGCAAAGCCTGAGAGGGAAAGAGCGAGAGAGAGAGAGTGAGAGAGAGAGAGAGAGAAGCCTCCCCGCGTGGCCTGCAATTACGTATGCACCTCTCTCGCAGACCCCGTGGCTTCACGGTTGGCTGCGCTTCCTTCCTGTCTGTGCCGCAACCACTGCGAGAGCTCTCCTCAGGCTCTCTTCTTCTGTTTCCACTAGCTCGTATTTCTTTTCTCTCCTTCTCTCTCTCTCTCTCGGTACTCACGTCTCTCCGCCCACCCGTCGGCGTCGTGATTTTTTTTCCCCCCCAACCCTACCGGGCAATTTTCCTGTCTATCTCGCCTCACGGATTTTCCACACGGAGATTTTTCTCCATCGTACGAGATTTCTTTTTCGTTCGGGCTTAGCAACGATGTTGTACGTAGATTCATTGTTTAGTTCCACGGCGTCACTCCAGGTGGCGCCACTGTCTTGACACCGCGACCTCATCCGGGTCGCGAGTTCTCTCGTCGATAAACCCTGGATATGCGACGTAAAAGTTTCTTTTTTTTTTCTTGTGGTACACTTCGAGAATGCTCTCGAGCAAGTGGCAGAAGTCGCCAGGAATTTATGCCGTGGTAAATTCGAGACTCGAAATAAAAAAAAAGGAATAAAGTGAAAAACAAAATGTCAACCCCGTCCTCCTTTCAGTCACTCGTCGCGATGCGAGGGATAAAAGAGATTTGATTCCGATTAGTACGTGACAGTGTGTTGGTGCTCCTCTCTTTCTCTCCCTACCCCCTCCCTCCCCCTCTCTCTCCCACACTTTTTCTTCCCTCGTCCTTCCAACGTTTTTCTTTTATTTTCGTCTTCTTTTTTATTTCAGTAGGGACCACAAGAGTTAACAGAGGCCCCGGGTATGATCCACGCACGTCGGCACGAATCAGGGATATCGCGTTCCAACGCGGGGCGCGCGTTCTGTCCGGATCGCGCTGCGAAGAACCAACGGGCTAATATATATAGCTATATATATATATATGTCTATAGTATATCGACGCTCTCTAGATCGAGTTTCGCGTGTGTCCCTTGCTCGTTTATACCGTCGCGAAGAAGCGTTTTTCGGCAACGTCGGCTTCTCCACATTTTTATCCCTCTCTCCCTCCCAACCCTCCCCCCACCTCTCTCACTCTCACGAGACCGAATACTCTTTTATACTTGTATACAATTCGTCGCGTATACCGAAGTATATATAACATCGAGGATCATACATTAAACATACACATGAATACTCCATTTAACTTCTTAGACCTTCTCTCTGTCTCTCTCGCTCGCTCGAGCGAAAAATAACAAAAAAAAAAAAAATTTTATATCGAGAGCTGGAAAGAAGTGGCGAGAGCCGAAATCTTCAAAAAAACTTCTCCCCTCATCCCCTGCCCTGTCCCTCATCGCGCTCAACAGAATCCTCTCGTGGCGATTTTTTTTCCGTCACGCTCGACCTAAAACACGTTAAACGCGTGTGAGCCTCTCGCCAATGTCGTTTCACGTGTAAAAATTTGCGGTCACTGAATAACAGTCGAAAGAAGATAGAAATAAGCCTCGTTTCGTTTTTTTGTTTTATTTTTTCTTATTTTCGTATTTTTCTTCTTTTTTTTTTATCCCCGAACGCTCTTCTCGAGAATTCGAAATGGGCAAAAAGATTTCGGAAGAATGGAGAATGTTTCTTAGAAATTTTTGTCATAAACGTACGAACTACATTTTTGCATTCTGTTTTTTTTTTCCATGAAATATTTGTAACGATTCTTGTTTCAATGTTTTCGTAAAACATTAATTTTAATTCAGGGAAAAAAAGCCTCGGGCTTGTGTGTCTCTCGCAAATGATATATATCTATTAAAAGAGCTTTTACTGAGTGACCGAGAATGCCGAAGAGAGATATATGTGCAGAGAAGGGAGAGAGAGAGAGAGAGAGGACTGGGGCGAGCAATATGTGCAGTCCAGAAAGCCGCGGATGTTAAACGGCGATAACATTCACGCTGTTCTCGTTACGGCGAAGCGTGTTAAATAGTTGGCACATGCTGTTGGGGCTCTTTCCCTCTCTCTCTCTCTGTCTCTCTCACTGTCGGTACGTTATATAGAACTACCCGCGCCGACAAATGGCTCCATACAGAAATCGGGTGATCGACCCCTGGTGCACGTTACTAATACCAACCCGGCGCTATAGGACTGAGGAAAAGAGAAAGAGAGAGTACTATATCGCTTTTTCTTTTGCTCCTTTCATTTTGCCTTCTTTAACTGAACGTAGCTATATCCAAGAAGCCTAAATAAATTGCATAGGTTTTCAGATGACACCGAGACCACTTGGGAGACTCCTGTTACTCAATGGGCCACTGCCCAGAGTGTCCAATCTGGGAATTAAAATCTTCCTAGTGTCAACGCGAGGTGTAAACTCTCTAAAGATAATTTGTATTGACAGAGAGAATTTTGAGATCGTGGATTTCAGCCGTGGCAACGCGATAAAGCGATCGATCGATCAATTATTTATTAACGATTGGTAATAAATCGTCAGATAGATCGACTTTTATTTATATTCAATTATTTATATCCATCGATCAATCGCGTAATTACGTCGGAGAAGAAATAATTCCAGGCTATCTTTCTTATCTGTGTTTTATAAATAAAATAAGATGTTTTTGTTCTTTCGACTACGATTTTTCATCGATTTTTCGATTTTTGATGTTTCTTTTTATTAATAAGGACAAAAATAAGAATAAAATAGTAACACAGACCGTGGCATAGGGGGTAACGTTCCCGACTCACAACGAAGAGTACGATTTTTCATCGATTTTTCGATTTTTGATGTTTCTTTTTATTAATAAGGACGAAAATAAGAATAAAATAATTGCACAGACCATGGCATAGGGGGTAACGTTCCCGACTCACAACGAAGAGGTCTCGGGTTCGATTCCCGTACCAATGGAATTTTTTTTCTATGTGCTTTTTCTGTGCTCTCGGTGGTTCGGAGAAGTGACGTACGAAAAAACCGGAGTGGTTGCAAGTGGAAATGTGTATGAAGGAGAAGAAGACGTAAAAAGGCAAACTACGCCGTACATTGGAATTTGTGCTTTTACAACCACTCCGTTTCGATAACTATCTATCGAATTTGCACCACGTTTACTGTCTATCTATAAGAACAAGGACGATGTTAAATAAACTCACTGTGAGCGTAGTGTGCCGCTGCTGCCGGATGATGCGGGGTTGGTCCAGCGTGAGGGTAGTAACCCCTGTAATCGGGATTAACTCCAGCGCCGCCAGCGCCCGACGGTGGTTCAAGACCCGTTCTCGGCGGTTCGTACCACCTCGCCGCGCTCGATTCGCTGCTCATGTCCATTATGTCGAGAATTTTTGTAGCTTTTTGACGTACGCTCGCGCGGTGCGCCTCGCGTTCTCACCGGGTACAAAAAAGGGATTGAGCCTAACGGACGAAAAACGTGACGAATCGTCCGAATTAATAAAATAAAATAAAATAAAAAAAAAAGAACGAAACGATAACGAGAGAACGACGCTGTTCTTTAATCCCGAGGATCGAGGCGCGTGGCGCGAAAGATCCAAGCGGAATAAGAATTCAAATATTCACGTTCTTTTTTTAAGTTTCTTAGTTTTTCTTTTTCAATTATTAAAATCCTTCGGGGCTCTTGTGCCCTTGAGTAAAATCGAGGGATGATTTCATGAGTCGTAACGAATCCGCTCTTCCTCGACGATCGTTCTGAAATCATAATAATAAAAATAAATAAATAAACAATGAATGATTAGTGTCGTTAATTTGGATTTATTAAGCGTATAATTATTATCGATTATTACTTATTTATACGATATATATACGTAATTATTGTTAATGTACGATCAAAAGCGATATCGGATCTCGATATCAAAGTCTCGTTTTCAAAGTCATGCAACGCTTCGTGTATTGTGGGAATTAAGCGTATCCCCCGGACCGATAAGACAAGACACGAAATACCTACGTGCGATCTTGTGAGTGAAAGGAATAATAAAAATAAAAAGAAAAAAAAATGGACGCACGCGTACACTTTAGCGAGAGAAACGAGCGTTGTCTCGGGAGAATGAAAACGCGGGGGTGCGAGAAAGAGGGAGAGAGAGAGGGAGAGAGAGGGAGAGAGAGAAATTAATATCGTGTGTACGAAAGCAAGAAGCTCTCTGTTTCTCTCTCCCTCTCTCTCTGTGTGCGTACGGCCGAAAGTGAAATATAATCCGATCCGGCGGTCCGAGCGATAACGCGCCGGATCCGATCTTTTTCACGATCTTTTACGGATAATTTCGTGTCGATCCGAGCTTCGAATGTTTTGTTGGGTGTGGACGGAGCCGAGTGAAGAAAAATAAATAAAATCGAAAGGTGACGTGAGCGACTTGAGAATTATTATTATTATTATTATTATCATTGGCACAGTTTGCAAAAATTTCAGGATCGAATAATCAACGTTCAAGGTCATCGCTCAAGGTTATCAAGGACTTCGATCAAACGTTTAATGCGTTTCGAATTTTACTCACTTTGGGAAACGTGATCTCTCTCTCTTTCTCTCTTTCTTTTCACACTTTTTCTCTCGTCGCGTTCTCAAATTCCGTGACCAAAAAAAAAAAAAAAAAGAAAATTCAACGTTTTACCTTTGAGACAACCGACGCGAAAGAAACAAAATTTAGTCTCCCTTGGCGCGTTATAAAAAGACGTCTCGATCGAGTCCGCACGGTAAATAAAATACTCGAAAACAAAATCAACGATAAGATATCCAAAAAGCGGCTACGAGATAAGATTAGTCCCACGAGTGAGGTAGAGACGCGAACCGGAAAAGGCCGGAACTCACCGACGAATTGATTATCATCGACGTCTTTTCTCGAATTTCGTCGAATCAAAAATTTGATCGATCGATCAAACATATTTTTGTTTTTATCGATAAATCATTCGATCAAAAAATAACCGTAAAAATTTTTAATTACTCCCAGATAATAAAATCCTCCAGTACAATTTTTTATCAACAGAATGAAAAACCTTGCAAACAAACGACACGATAATACAAATCCCAAAAATACCTCGAGGCCGTGAAAGTTCGACAAATTTTTCAGAAATTCCGATCAAAAATCTTCACGACTACACACACTCGCCTAATTTTTCCTTAATTCCTCCGTAACAATAGCCAGAAGCGATTTTCCCTGTCCCATCCTCGTTTCATTCAAAAGAGACAAAACAAAAATTATGAAAAAATAAAAACGACGTACCCGAAAAAAAAAACAAAAAAAAAATAACACAAAGAAGAATAAACGTACACGACAGTTTCATGTATACACACAAGAAGCTTCGAGAAGTACGTTTTTCTTTTTATTTATTTTTTCTTCCTCCTCCTTCTCTTCTTCTTCTTCTTCTCCTCTTCCTTTTATCGCCTCCGAGATATCGATGTAACACGTTCGACGTGATGTGTCGAACGCACGCGCACGTATCAATCCCGCCGCGACACACAGCACCGAGCAACGACCAAAGAACTCTGATACATATATCTTAGCCTCTCGCTACCGTCGCCCTCGCCCCTATAGTCTCAACCCCCCCGCGTTCCCCTTGGCCCCTCTAACAAGCCGGTAAAAATCCAGAGAACGACGTATCGAATCGCGATTGCGCGATAATTAACGAATCGATCAATTCTCATCGTATCTCGTTGCGATCCGTTCGATCATATTTTCGAGTGGCTCCCGTCGCCGCTACGACGAAAAAGTCGCGTAATTTCCAGCGAGATATGGCGAATGTCAGGGGGGACGAAAGAAAAAAACCGTTGCATCGTTGAAGGAAAAGAAATTAAAAAAAAAAGAATATATATATATATATTGGCAAATTCGAGAGGATTAATCACGATAAATATATATCTACATGTGTGTGTGTGTATTGAAGATCGCGATCGAAGATTATTTCTGCCGGTGTCACGTGTTGTAAAGCGAGACTGGAGCGTAATCGCAAGTGACGTATCTTTCTTTTCCTTTTCTTTTTTTTAAGTAATTTTAAACCAGTAGTTAAAATTGGGACGTTAATTTTGCGAAATGTGGTGAGAAACGTTATTCAATAAAAAAAAAAAAAAAAAAAAAAAAACAGCTGGTACAAAATTAATTATCGACACGATAATTTATGATTTTTTTTAAAGAAAAAGTGATCGAAAAGTCTGATGAGATTGTTATTTTATTTTCTCGATTCGATCCAATCTTTCGTCTCGTTGTAAGATTTAAAAATCGAAGGTGCAAATATTGTTTTTCATCCCGACGAAATTTTGTTATTTTTCTCAATTCTTCATCGGTGGATAAATATAGAGAAGGATGGGAGTGTGGGAAAAGAAAAAAATACAACGTATCGAATTCGTCAAACGAACGCACGATAACGATCTGCTTATAAAAGTATGCAAATACCTTTCCCTCTCTCGTGGAGAGAAGAATGCGATCACCGCGATTTTCGAAACTAATTCGAGTTCTCTGACGCATTGAGGATTGAGTGGTAGGGGGAGGGGGAGGGGGGAGGTTAGCAGACCAGTGACATTGACTGGCAAGCAACTGCGAGGGTGGACACTATCGCGAGTTAAAGAAACAAAAGAAAAGAAAAACATTTAATCTCGCGCGATTCGTTCTACGACGAAGTCGAAAATTTTCAAACCTCCCAAGAGAGAGAGAGAGAGAGAGAGAGAGACCGTGTGATTTTACGAACGATAACGAGAAGCTCGTGCACAGGCAACCAAAAAAAAAGAAAAATAACGTATCAACGAAACAACGAGGACGCTACGCGGAACAAAAAGCTGTCGTCGAACTTCGTCGATCGATTAAGAAATATGTAATCTCGATCTCGATGACGTTACGCCCCGACCGGATCGCGAAATAGCGATCGGAAATTTTTGATGACCTTCGCACTCGCCGGAAATTAATGAATCTCGACCTTTCTTTTTTTTTTCTTTCGATTTTTTTTTTCAGGAGTTGCAACTGGACTCGACGATTGAAAGGAAACTAAAAACATGGCGAAGTGATGAGAGAACGCTTGGGAAAAAAACAAAATTTTTAAAAGAAATTAGCGAGTAAATATGAGAAAAAATAATTTCATTTTTTTTTTTTGGTTGACTCAGCGAATTTTCGAATATCGTTTGTTACGCGTGATAATTGGAACGTCTCGACCCTAGATCGATCAAATTCTGTCATAGATAAAATACGCGCGGCCTATTTTCGGCATCATCGTCGTATTTTTATCAGCAAAGTGAGAAGAACAAAATTGATCGCGTAAAAGAAAAGAATGTTTCGATCGACTTGTGAACGATTTTCGGGAATGATGAAAATCACAGGGACAATTTTTTTTGTTCCATTCTTGTTTTTAGAAATAAGAGTCATGTAAGTGGACGCAGTGATACGTATGGATAAAATTTTTTTGTTTTTCTTCTGTTTTATTTCTTTTATTGCTCAGGAATATTTTTATCGCTCGTCGAATCGCTCCCGACGATCCAAAACCCGCAATCTTATCGTAATTCGGTGTTAACATGGCAATACTCCTCTCTCTCTCTCTCTCTGTTGCTTTATTCGCGTCTTTGTATAAACGAGAGGAAAAAGGATAAAAAAAAACTTGGACCTGCCTCGAGCCTATCGATAAGAACGTGTATTATCTTTCCTCTAGGTGAGAGTTTCGACACGTTGAGCCAACGAAAAGTTCAATTATGAAAGATCATTTCAATTCTTGGAGTAAAAATATTTAATTCGCTTGAAACGAATCATGGTCGATTATAAACGAATTAAAAAGAAAATTGTATATTTTCCATTGATAAAGGAACAAGAATTTCAGGCTTGACCGTCGCAAAATCCTCAAGCTTATCGCAATTTAGTGTTAAGGAAGTAAACTCTAAAAATTAGGAAAACTTTGGGATTTTTTGTATTCAAACAAACTAAACAACATATCGAAATTCGATAAAAAGGTTGACATTATACAAGTTTGCATCAAGCTGCGTCTTGTCTTCTTCATTGCTGCCTGGCTTAATCCATAATTACTACAATTTTAAAACTACAATAATGAACTCGGTCTCTTTCTCTCGCTTCATTCGCATCTTTGTACAAACGCGAGTAAAAAGGATAAATAAACTTAGACCCAAGAGGTTTGCCCCTTGCAAATCCAGTGGCACAACAATTTCCAAAAGGAATCAATTTCTTGCAATTTCCATTGCAATTCCCCTAACCCGCGATTTCACAAGAATTTTAGTAATATTTCCTAGTCTTATTTCAGATGAAATGCTTCACTGATTTCTCGAGTGACTAACCCCTTGCTCGAACCTGCCTCGAGCCTATCGATAAGAACCTTTATTATCTCTCCTCTACCCAAGAATTTCGACGCATTGAGCCAACGAAAAATTCAATCATAAAATATAATTTCAATTCTCGAAGTAAAAATATTTAATTCGCTGGAAACAAATCAATGATCGTTCGATTAAAATCGAACAAGAAAGAAAAATGTCTATTTTCCACCGACAAACGAGACTTTCGTGCTTAACAATCGTCTCTCTCACTCTCGCGAGAAAGCGAACGAAGAGACTCCTTGCACGCATATCTTCGCGATGCACGCATATAAAACTCGGCTCTGTGCACGTGAGTCCAGCGCAAAAGCTTGACCGACGTTTCTTCGCGAATGCCAAGCACCTCATCAGCCTCGACGCTTAGACAAATCTATAACTATAGCTTGCTTTAAGAAAGAGAGAGATGAGAGCACGAGCGCTTACGAGTCTTACATAAAATAGACATAAACTCATCGGGACGATAGAAATATAGAAAATGCCGACGTTAAGAAAATCTCGAAGCGAAACGCGCCTCTCTCTCTCTCTCTCTCTCTCTCTCTCTCTCTCTCTCTGTGCGACTCGTTCGTGTTTCACATACGTTATAAGACCGTAATCGATACTCGATTCGTATACATAATCGTCCTGCGAATATACGATCGCTATTGTTTTTATTTTTCATTTAATTTTCCTATAATCGTAAGGTCGATGAGGTCTGTTAATAAATTTTACTATGAGATGGACGGGAATGTGAAAAATGGGTGGGGGGAGGTGGGGGAGGGCAAAACTGGAAAAGTAACATTCCCACCCCCGTCACTCGTTTCGTAAAACAAGCGTGAATCTCCCCGCGACGACCCGGGAGTATAACAACGCGAAACGACGAGGAGAAAAAGAGTGGAAAGGATATATAGTGTGGCACTATATCCTTCTCTCTTTCTCTCTCTCTCTCTCTCTCTCTCTCTCTGTGGGTCTTGCTCCGTCTCTCTTCGATACTTCGCGCGAGGAACAATGGGCCCGTTGGCCCGTGACATTCTCGAGCAAAGAAAGAAGAGGATGAAAAAAAGAATGAAGAATAAAAAAAAAAAGCAAAGCCCTGGGCTGGCCATGGGCAATGAACACCCGCGGGAGGAAAAACGGGACGGAGAGGGAGAGAGGGAAAGAGAAGAGGTATTTGGGAATGGGTAAATTACAAAAAAGAATATAGATTTTCTGAGGGTTGAAGTAAAATTGGATTGGATGATTTGAAAAATCTGGCGAGGAATGAAGTTTTTGTTATTTTTGATAATTGCGGGAAAATAATTCGATATTTCTGGCAAAAAATGAAATTAGAAATATTTAAAAGGTCAATAAATTTTTAAGCTTGTGATTGATAGAATAATTAAGATTGCGAAGTAAAATCAGATTGTTTGAATTGAAAAATGTGACGAGGAATGAATTTTTTATTATTTTTGATAATTGTGAGAAAATAATTCAATATTTCTGGCAAAAAATGGAATTAGAAATATTTAAAGGTCAATAATTGTTTAAGCTCGTGATTGATAGAATAATTAAGATTGCGTAGTAAAATCAGATTGTTTGATTTGAAAAATCTGGCGAGGAATGAATTTTTTATTATTTTTGATAATTGTGTGAAAATAATTCGACATTTCTGGCAAAAAATAAAATTAGAAATATTTAAAAGGTCAATCATTTTGTTAAGCTTGTGATTGATAGAATAATTAAGATCGTGAAGTAAAATTAGCTTGGTTGATTAAAAAGATCTGACGAATAATAAATTTTCCCTTATTTTTGCCAATTGTGTGAAAACAATTCGACATTTCCGGCGAAAAATCAAACAACAAATATCAAAAACGTCAAAACTTCTTAATCTTGTGATTGATGAAACAATTAAGATTAGAAAATGAGTCGAGAGTAGCAAAATTTGACTGTCAAGATTAAAAAGAAAAAAAAAGGATCGAGGGTTGAGGTCGAAGGAAACACGAGATATTTTCTCCCCGGAGAGACAGAAAGAGAAAGAAGGAGACGAGAGGTAGCGAGGACGCAGGTCATCCTCGAGCCGGTGTCCGACGGTCGACCATGGCGAGACAAAACTCGAAGGAACGATTGACCGTTGGATATTTCTCAAAGCCACGAGACAGCGACATAGAAAGAAAGAGGACAAAAATAAAGAAACTAAAAAAAAGAAAAGCAAAGAGAAAAAAAGCGAAGCGAAAATGAACGTACGCAAAGGTCGAGTCGTCGATCGAGAAACCTGTGCAACGAAGGGTAAAAGGTAACCGAGAAAAATGACGAAAAAAACAAAACAAAAAAAAAACGGTCTCGAGAATTAGGGATAACGCGCGTACACGGTTCCAAAAAATCCCTCGAATGTGTCTGCATATATCGTCGTTATGGAAACCCAATATCCAACAAACAAAAAAAGAAGAGAAAAACAAAGAGCACACGCACGAAAAACAACAAAAAAAAATGAAATCTCTCCCGAGGTCGACGTAGGACGTTGCCCGCTGCGTCCTCGCGAGCGAGAGACTCGAATCTTCGTCGAGAGAAAGACGGAGAGAGGAGGATAGACATGGCGTTAAAGAGAGAGAGGGAGAGAGAAAAATCTTCCCGTCGCACGAGCGATTTCACGTATCCTCGAGGTTGTAACACGAGGCCGAAGGGAACTCACCGAGAATCGAGACCTACGAAGAACCTCATTTCTTTTTTTTCTTTTTCTTTTCGATAGCAAAATGAACAGGCGAGAGGCAACGACTTTAGCCAATACCTTCGAATTACGAATCGTTGATGCAACCAAACGATGATCTCGGCTTCAATTTCGTAATAATACGAAGCCCGGAGTCGAATTCGCGGGGGGTCGAGAACAAAAACAGCTTTCCAATTTATTCCTTCGACGTATACGTCTCGTTTATTCCTAATTCCCCTTTCGCCAATCAACAGAAAATCAAATTAAATCGTAATGAAATGAAATTAAAAGGAAAACGAATCAACTGGAAGAATTGAGAATAAAAAGAAAGAAAAAATCGTATTAAAATCAAACGCGGTGAGGATCAAACTCTTTGCATATCTAATCGCTACTCTGTCACCGTGATTAGTCTCATTAGAACTGACGACCACGATGACAAGAAGTGAACAACCGGACACACCGGACTCGATCTAGTCTGCATCGCTAAACGCCTAACCCCGACTTACTTAACGAAGCTTGTATACCTATATTTATATTACACGCGCGTCTCTCTCTCCCTCTCTCTCTTTCTATATCTATAGATAGATAGTAAAGTAACTTGGTCCACAGCTCTCAGACCGGAGTAGTTGTATGCGCAGATTCCAATGTACAGCGTACATTCGCCCTTTTACATCTCTTCTCCTCAACACATCTCCAGCCTCAATTCCACCATCAACGACTCCCGCTGGACCGACAGTTTTCGTCAGGTGGGTTCCCAACCACCGAGAGCACAGAAACAGCACATAGAAGAATTCATCGATACCGGACACACCAGACTCGATCTAGTCTGCATCGCGAAACGCCTAACCCCGACTTACTTAACGAAGCTTTATATACCTATATTTATATTACACGCGTGTCTCTCTGTCTTCTTTCCTATATCTATAGATAGATAGTAAGTAACTTGGTCCATAGCTCTCAGATCGGGATGGTTGTATGTGCAGATTCCAATGTACAGCGTACTTCGTCCTTTTACATCTCTTCTCCTCAACACATCTCCCAGCCTCAATTCCACCGTCAACGACTCCCGCTGGACCGACAGTTTTTGTCAGGTGGGTTCCAAACCACCGAGAGCACAGAAAAAACACGAAGAAAAAATTCATCGCTGCCGGCGGGAATCGAACCCTGAACCCCCTGGTTGTGAGTCGGGAACGTTACCCCCTACACCACTGGCTCTCCGACAATGTCTTTAGATTTGTAGACATATAAACATACGCGTTAGCTTGAAGTAGCTATAATAACGAATAAGTAAATAGTCCGACCATTACAAGTGTACGTCTCGCGAACAACGAAGAATAAAAGAGAATAGAGGAAGGTGGAGTAAAATTAGCTTAGAGCTGGAAACGAACTCTTTTATTAAAAGCTTCGCGACGTGATTTTATTTTTTCTCTTCCATCCATATTTACAATCGCATTTATAACCGCGTAAATGTGCGAATACGCGAATAGCACGCGCAAATAAAATCAGCGAGGAAAGATGTCCATTTTTTTCCCCCGAGTCTCTCACCCCCGTAGCTCGTTCTAATGCGAGCGTTAATTGAACAAAAGGTGGATAAAATTAATCCGTAACTCATGCGAAATCCTTGCTAGGAAAAATAACTCTCGGAAAGTTGCGTGTGATTTTCTTTTTTATCTCTCTTTTTATATAAAAAAGAAAAGGAGAGGAGGAAGAAAAAAAAGCGAGAGAAAGAATAAATCGCGAACGATTAACAACATAATAGAACGTTATTTCCCTCTCGTCCTCGTTGTAGATTCGTTTCATTTTCCTTTTTCTTTTTTCCTAGACAACAAAGTATTTTCCAACTCCTTCATTATTTACGTACCCGTTTATTATTTAAGAGCTTTTGCAAGAGTGGGAAACGAGGAGAAAAAAACAGAACAGAGTCGAGAAGTCTCCTTCGATTCTCCGCTGGGTTAACAAGGGCGTATGTGCGTACCCGGCTGATAGAAATGAAAATGGAAAACCGCGGGTGAATCTTTGTACACAGAGCGCGCGCTTCGCTCTCCGCGAGCAAGAGAAGTCCCTCAACGTCTCTACTTTTGCCGACGTACACGAGCGTTGTTCCGAGGCTCTTATTATACTTGCTAATTACCAATTATCTTGGAACTCCTTACGGTAATGCGATATATATATATCTATTTACAAACGTGTGTCTGTCACTATGTGTGTATGTTTGTGTGTGTGTAAAGAAAGAATTATAACAAAGATATATAAACGCGTAAGGTTTATAAATATTGAGAGACGAGCAGAGGAATCAGCGAGAACAATTATTTCGTTTCTTGATCTTTTTCCTTCCTAACGTCCGTCGGAGGAAATAAATCGCTTACCAAGGTTTATTATTTATAAAACGTTCGATAGGAGAAACTTATCACCGTCTCGTTAAGCTCAATTTTCCTTCTACTATGAGAAACGAGATTGAAAAGTGTTTTGGAGGAAAAATGAAAATAAATAATCGAATTAATTGTCGTGTATAAAAATCGATAGCAGAAACCTATCACTGTTTCGTTAACATCAATTTTCCTTCTACTATGAGAAACGAGATTGGAAAGTGTTTTGGAGGAAAAATGAAAATAAATAATCGAATTAATTGTCGTGCATAAAAATCGATAGGAGAAACTTATCACTGTCTCGTTAAGCTCAATTTTCCTTCTACTATGAAAAACGAGATTGGAAAGTGTTTTGGAGGAAAAATGAAAATAAATAATCGAATTAATTGTCGTGCATAAAAATCGATAGGAGAAACTTATCACTGTCTCGTTAAGCTCAATTTTCCTTCTACTATGAAAAACGAGATTGGAAAGTGTTTTGGAGGAAAAATGAAAATAAATAATCGAATTAATTGTCGTGTATAAAAATCGACAGGAGAAACCTATCACTGTTTCGTTAAGCTCAATTTTCCTTCTACTATGAGAAACGAGATTGAAAAGTGTTTTGGAGGAAAAATGAAAATAAATAATCGAATTAATTGTCGTGTATAAAAATCGACAGGAGAAACCTATCACTGTTTCGTTAAGCTCAATTTTCCTTCTACTATGAAAAACGAGATTGAAAAGTGTTTTGGAGCAAAAATGAAAATAAATAATTGAATTAATTGTCGTGTATAAAAATCGATAGGAAAAACCTATAACCGTCTCATTAAGCTCAATTTTCCTTCTACTATGAAAAACGAGATTGAAAAGTGTTTTGGAGGAAAAATGAAAATAAATAATCGAATTAATTGTCGTGTATAAAAATCGATAGGAGAAACCTATCACTGTTTCGTTAAACTCATTTTCCTTCTACTATGAAAAACGAGATTGGAAAGTGTTTTGGAGGAAAAAGCAAAAATAAATAATCGAATTAATTGTCGTGCATAAAAATAACGACGTTCGATAGAAAATAATTATAATAGTAAAAGATGAAACAAGAAATTTAACGATTTTGAGATATCGAAACGAGTGTCCACCCAATTGTGAAAATAGATCACCAATAAAAACAGGGTTAACCGAAGAAAACAAACTAAATTGTACGAAACGATGTTTCGCGGATACGAAAGTCACGAATTTACCGAGAAAAGAGCTGCCGTCGTCCGACGGCGATCGATATTCGCGGCCACGATTCTCTCTCTCACCGGCGCGTTAATGGTGTCATGAATTTTAACGAGATCCACTACCGTTTCGTTTTCTCGGCCCGTTCCTCGGAAAAGCTCGAATAATTTTGTTCCTTTTTTTCACACCACTATCCTCATCCAAGCAACCAAACAAAAAAGAACAACAAATTGTGCAAAAAAAAAAATCGTCCTACCTCTCATTCAAGTCACCAGAACAAGCACCGTCGCTGTATCTCCCACAAACCCAAACCCCTTCAAGCAAATTCCCCAAACAAGAAAAATCCTCAAAAAAAAAAAAAAAAATTCTAAAATACAAATTTCACGTTTCCCAAAAACTCTTGGAATTTTTCCAAATCTTCTACTCGATCGCCCATTAAGAATCTCACGATCTTGCCAAGCTGGATCTAAAACAACGAACGACTTTTACGATCGAGTCGCGATTAGTCACGGAAATCCGTTCGATCAGGCCAAGATATACTTTTTTATTTTATCCTCTACGCTCGTAGCTTGAGTGTGTCTGTGTACAAAGCTTAAGAATCAAAGTGACTCGACGTTGCTACTGCTGCCCTCGAGTGTCGACTTTCGTAAGAAGAATAAGTACCATCGCGTGGGGAAAAAAAAACGATTAAAATCATCGAAAACGATTTATACCGATATCGCTTTATATTTCTCCATCACGAAAAAAAATCCCAATGAACAGAGAGAGAGACGTTAATAAACCGCTTGAATTTTTAATCTTCAACGAGATTTTCGTTAGGTTCCCTTACCTTATCTCGAGTGGACAATCCCGAAGCGCGATAAAGCGACGAGAAATCGTCCCCGAGTCAAGATACACTTAAATACAACTCTGTATATATACATATATATATATACATATACATATATATACATATATATGTGTGTGTATGTTCTCGTATATTCTTATATCTCTTATTATTTTCTGGTTATTATTATCACTACGTTATCACCAACACACTGCACTTTAAACACACGCGACACATCGTGAACGATTCTTGCCCCCTTCGACCTCGTCGAAGATTCGACTTTGCGGTCCCGATATACGTGGTGGACGAGCGAACGAGAAGAATCGGTATGAAAAAAAAAATTAAAAAAAAAAAAAAAAAAACAAATAAGAGATAAACGGTCTATCGCTTTTCGATGCACACAAAATAATTTATACGCACTTGTACATCGGCACACGTACGATACGCGTATAATACGTGTGTCAATAACGTCAGCTCCTGCTTCGTTTCTTTGACGATGGCTGGCACTGTATTCGCGGAACTCGATGGGACAATCACCAAGTTAGATCGATCGATATCTAAGCGATCCTCGACGATCGAAAACACCATCACCCGCGAAGACTTCGACTTGTGTTTATTCAACGTTTTTTCGTAGTTAGTTTTGTGTTGTTTTTTGTTGTTTTCACTCTCGGTTTGAATTAACGCGCGTTACAGAAAGCCGCACAAAGTTCGTACGTGATCCAACGAATCTCCGGTATTATTTTGTGTACGAAGTAGCCGAACGCACTAGGAGTTGGGCCAAAAAGGCCGAAGGTATCGTTGGACAATTGTCGCGGATGTTTTGATGGTTATGAGAGACGATATCGACACGAAGGGGTTGTGTGGTGCGTCGGCGGCACGAGCGAGGGTGTGAGAGAGAGAGACAGAGAGAGATTGAAGGGAGGGGGGGAGGGAGAGAAGAGTCGAGCTAGAGAGCGTTGTTGGCGCGAGAGGTGGGGCGGGGGGACTCAGGGGGGGAGGAGGGTTATAGCGAGGCAGAGTAAGAGAGAGCGTAGTGTGGTCTAAAAGCGCGCGCGCGCAAACACACACGACTCGTTCGATCCAACTATCGTGGCACCCGGCGCGGAACTAAAGCGCACGAAAACACGAACTCGAGGCGAGGGCCCCCACGTTCGACTCGACGAGAGAGCCGCGCTCGTGCCACTCGGCAATTTACGGTACTACTCGGTCTCGTGGCGCTCGGGTCGCTGTGGCAACGCCTACGAACACCTCGATCTCGCTGTCTCTTCCCCCACCCCCTTGACATACGGAGCAACGACAACCGGGGGTGAACTATCTCGCTCGCACTAACGTGTTTACGGCAAACTGGTTGGCAAGAGAGGGGAAACGGGACTAGACGCGGATCCACCTCCGCGCGGGCGTTAACTCGAAACTCACCCCACCAACGATACACGCGAGTACTAATACGCTCGAGTCCATCGTGTATATGTATATACGCATACGCGAGATGACATTCGCTGTGTTTTCCCACCACGAGCTACGAGCGACTGCCGCGCCTCGTCTCTTCCCTCGACGCCACCCCCCTCCTCGAGCGGCTCTTTCGCGAAGCTCGACACCCCCGCGCTCGCACGGACAGTCGCACAAATACACAGTCGCGCGTGCGACTGCGAGAGAGAGAGAGAGAGAGAGCGTCACAAACTACTCGTTTCGTTGTGCCTTGTCAACGCTCGGTGAAGGAAAAAAGGAGAGAAAAAGAATCGAAGGAAAGAAAGAAAGAACGTGAAGTTATCCGAGGAGGAGAACAAAGATCCCCACCCTTTTTCTCCTCCTTCTGCAGCACCCCCCCCCCCTGCTTCTTCCGTCACTTTCTCATACATCCACCCACCCGTCGAGAGCGCCACGATCGCGCAGCTTCCACGAATATCGTTGCTCTTGCGGTCTGTGAAAACCATTATAGAGAGACACACGCGGAATTGTGTGTTCTTGGCTCTTGATGGAAGATCGATAATCTACGCTTCTACCCTATAATGGTCGCGTATTTACCGTTAGTTTGCTCCTGTTCGGGACATTCAGGGGAGACTCGTTTGTAACAGCGCGGAGTCGGAAATTGATGTTTTGGTACGACGAAGATATCTTGATTTTTTTGCCGAGGGATGGAAAAGAGGGGGAAGGGGGTAGGGCTGCGATCAGGGGGATGAAATTAGGTCGGGGCAAGAATCGATGCTCTAATTTAGATGATTTGTAGAAAATTGAGAGTAAGATGACGATCGGACGAATCTCGATGAATCTCGAAGATCGATTGATCGGAAATCGAACGAATCAAAGCTAAAATCTCAATTTTATCAAAAACAAAAACAAAATGAAATAAAATTCGCGACAATTTCCGTTTGGACAAAATTGTATGTAAGATAAAAAAAATTAAAGATAAGAAAGGACGATTATTCACGTTTATTCCCACGAAATCTTGCGAACCAAGGAAGATATTGTCGTTGAGCGAATCTGGCATCGACCGCGACGCATTTGTCATGAAACGAGGGCGGAACGATGGCGCAGTTAAGATTCTCCCCGTCACACCGGATATAATTTATGCGTCGAGTTGTGGGAGAAAAAAAAGAAGGCAAAACGAAAGGCGAAGACAGTTCGTACGACAAAAATTCAATCTTCCAAATGTGAATTTATTCATCAACGACTCCTTAAGCTGCCACATTTGTATACTTTAACGTTCTTTCTTTGCCAAAATGCGTTATCGTTCACCGATACGAAAGTCGCGTGCCTTTTACCACCGTCGTTATTACGATTCTGTAATAACCAAGATAAAAAGATTTCTCCCCTTTTTAAAATCCCGAACGATACACTCGAGCTGAAATACGATAGTGCGAGTGTATATATCGTTCGAAAATTTCTCCTGAATGAAAATCTCTCTCTCTATTTCTCTAGATCCTTCGTAAAATGCGTAATATCGTCTTTCTCCCATGTGTTGCCATTGTAATGCAGCGTTATGCGCGCACCCGGGTTTTGTGCGCGCAAGAAAACTCTCGTAGTATCTCGATCGTGAACTCTTCGCTGGTGTGTGGTAAACGAGGCATTAAAAGAGGGATTTCGTTTCACGATCGACGATACCCGAATTTAGATCGAATCGGGTAAAACGAGTGAGATATATATATATATATATATATATATATATAGATATATGTGTGTGTATATAATGGCCACGTGCCTCGCGAGAAGATTACCACGGAGATATATACATATATATGTGTATATAAAAGTGTGTGTACACGTATAGTATTATATATATATGTATATACGTATATAGGTGCAAGCACGTCGAGTTAATCTTGATAGCGTTGCTGACACTTATCTAGATGAGATACGACGCTTAAGATACGCCCAGAGAGCTCACGAAATCTGAAGTCTGAAATCTGACCGAGATGCGAGACCGCGGAATCCTCGGGGGCCAGAAACGCGACGAGGGGCAGGGAAAAAGTGTGTGTAAGAGAGCGAGAGAGAATCTCTCGTCGCGTTTAAACACACAAACGTTGTCCTAGGTCGTGTCAAAAACGAATGCCAAACACTCGATTCGACGATTCGATTATGTCGTTTTAAATCGCGACACTTCTCTCTCTCTCTCTCTCTCTCGCTCACTCTCTCTCGGTCTTTCTCTTTCTCCCTCTTTCTTCATGTCTCTCATACAAACTCTTTGCTCGTTTCCCTCTTTCTTTAATTGTATCACGTACGAGAGAAACAATTGCGAAATCGACGGACACGCCACCAAACGGTCGTTAATGTTAAAATTCGATCCTCGTACTTACGACAATTTAAATGCACTTTTGACTTTCGCGTCATGCACGAACGCCTTTCGCGCGTGTCTCTCGCAATGTTTCCGATCGATTTTCGCTACCTATCATCCTCTACGTATAATTTATTGCCTGATAATTTGAAAATTTATGATAATTTTATCTGATAAATATGACGAAGAAATTACTTCCTATAATCGTTGAAAAAAAGAAAAAACAAACGAGACAAAATCTTTTTGATAATTATCCCTGAAAGATCACGCGTAGATTGTTATCCTAAAAAGAAGGAACAAGAAAAAAGAAGTCTCAAAAAAAAAAAGCAAATTTGATTTCTTCCGCAACAAGGTTTTATCGTCGGATCGATTCCTCCGTCGCAAACTGCATAAACTGCATAAGTCTATTCGCAAAGAGAAATGCACGTACGGAAGAGAAGCGTGCGCGTGTGATTTAGCCATGCAACGACGAGGAAGCGTCTGAGTAGGCGGAGTGGGGAGAGAAGCATCAGTTTTGCGAAGGGTGCGGGGAGGGGGGAGCGAGCGAACGCTAAAGTGCGCGAGGGCGGGGGGAGGGGGGTAAGAGCATTCGCGAAATGAAGCAGAAGGGGTGGGGGGACTCCGTATACAGAAGCGTTGTTGGGAGGTTGGGAACCGAGAAAGAGAGAGAGAGAGAGCGAAGAGAAAGAGAGAGAGAGAGAGAGAGAGAATATAGTATAACGTCGGGAGACAACCGAACAATCTGTAGAAGCTTGTTCCCGGACGAGAGAAGTCCGTAGATCAGCCAATCAGATAGGCATATCCCCACCCTTCTCGCGTCCATTGTCACAAAATGGCGGCTCTAAATCAGCCAGACTCCGCCTATTGCTAACCCCCACTACCGCGACGAGAACCCCCCTGTTAGCTCTCACGGCGCATCACGAAAAACTCCGCCTATCGATTCATTTTTACCGCTCTTGTTTCCCCTACTTTACTTTGTATATACACACACACGCGCATATATACGTATATTTATACGTAGGTGAGGATACGTATAGGTTATGTGGTGAAGCAGAGTTCGTACGCTTTCCTCTTTCTTCCCTCTTTCTCGACCCTCGCGAGCTTTCTTTCTTCAACCTCGTCCCAAGCCGGTTCTCTCTCTCTCTCTCTCTCTCTGTTTCTACTCGAGCATTCGACGATAGAAAATGCAGATGCGACCGAGAACACGTCGTCGTAGATACTCGCGATCTACGTTTTATTGCAGAGAACGTTCTATTACGCACTGCACGCATGCGCGGTAGGATGCGTTGTTTTTTTCGTCACGGCAGAATAAACGATTCGAATATCGATCGATGGTGTAATCGTCGCAAAAAATGAGGAGAATTTTAATTAGACTAGACGCGTAAAAGCGAGCAAGAATGTACAAAAATCTTAATTAAGGGTGGGGGATGTCAACCCTCTTCGTTACTTTTTTACAGATAAGACGTGTTAGCGTCCCTCGTTACTTTTATTCCTGGCTAGAATCACTGCGTATTGTCCGCGTGGCGACGCGTCATTCCAGCGACCTCTGGTGGGACGTTCACCCACCTTCGCAATTTATACGCCTGATAATGAAATTCCTCTCGCTAGAAAAAACAGTGTACAGTCTACTATAACGGAGGAAACTTCGAATTTGCAACGGACAATGCGATATTAGCAAAACTTTGTTCGTCGCTAACCGGGAAATGACCAGAAGTCGTTCCCGTAAGCGGTGACGTTGATGCTCACGCCCCCAGCGCCCTCTCGCGGGACCTAAATGTACCACCGGCGCACCCAAGAGGCGATAAAATTCAGCGAAATACACTCGCGTCGACCGTTAGCGATAATTCGTGCGACTAAAAATATGTTCGACATCGGGGACTTTTCCGCGGGCTTAATGGGAACGAACGAGTAACCGGTAAATAAGTATATATTTTCTTCGATGTCGGGAAACACGAGACATTCTACGAGCCGATTGATGCGCGTGAGCGGAGCCGGGACACTTTATAGCAGACGTTAAAGACTTTTGTACTTCGCGAAAACCAACGAGGTAAACGAGGAGGCTTAATGACTCCCGCCTGTGGCAAGGCCCATTCACGTCGTAATACTTTGACTCGTTCCCTGGACGGTTTAGGCTTTGAGCGTTTAATGACTTTATCGACCACGTCAGCTCCCGCAATATTTTACGGTCTACGACACATTCTTTCTTTCTCTTCCTCTCTCCTTCTGTCTCTAATGAACGTTTTGAAAAATTTTCATTAATTTTTATACACCTCTACTCGTAACTATTTTTCATATTGCCTCGATAATTTGTCGGGGAAAAAACGCGTCAACAATCTACGACGTACTATCTCGTTGGTGTAAAATGTAAAGAGCGTTCGTAAAATATGTTCGCGTCGAAGAAATTCTGTGAACGACGAGAAAGTACTAATTGAGAAATAACGAGTGTCCTCGTTAGCTTCCCATTAAAGCAAGAAACTAATAATAAAATCCACGACTTTCAATAATAATCGTAATCCCGGAACAAAAATTTATTTCGCTCGACTCTCGATGGCCCACGAGTATCGACACCGATGCAAATTTAAAAAAACAACGATACAATCGGAATATTTATCCCGAAGGATCACCCACGCGCAAAAATCGGCAATTCGTTACGAAAGAAATAACGTCGCTAATCGATCGAAATAATCGGTAAAAAAAAATCGTCTCTATTCTCACCGAGAAATTGGATCTCTTTATAATAAAAAATAAAACAAGAATCACAAAGGAGAAGAAAGTAAGAACGCGATCGAGACTAGAGTGGGTGAAAAAAAGCCAAGGACGATGAATCTCGTAGAGAGTGGTAAACGTTTTCGGAACACGAAAATCAAAATTCTTGCAGAGTCAGGGGCCCACTTAGAGTTCTCAACGTTTCACATTCCACGTTATAACTATAGATACGTCAAATGCGCTAGTAGCGGCGAGCGTTGCCAGAAAGGATCGAGCCAAAAGTGGGTAGGTGGCGTTTTGTTATAGGTGGACGCGTGTCAGGAGCGTGTGTTTTACGTTGTTTAAGAGAATGAAGAAGAGTAGAGCTACCGTCGATTTCTCAGCGAGGAAACCCTCTGGCGGTGGAGAGCGGTACTACTGCGCAACGCGTGAATTATGCGCGCGCATCTAAAAAGCGAATAGGCATGGCTAGCTAGCTATCTAGGCGTGCCGAGGGCCATCTCGCGGACGCCCTCGTACTAACCACTCTGTGATTACGCTAATGCGCCGACCCGAAAGGTGGACTAGAGCTGACCGTAGATTTTTCCTTCCGACCGCGCCTCGACCAATGCGAGAAGCTTTTTCGATACAATTTCCTATCGACGACTTTTCCAACGGATCTTGGACGAATCCTGTCGAATATAATCGTAGAAGATCTTTTCTGATCGAAGTGACCGACGTTAATCACGTTTAAGGGTAGTTTTGCCTCGACGGTCGCGGGGGTGGGAGAACAGAAATTCGATTTGTAAAGTGGTCGGCCGATCTTGGATAATTCCTAAGAACGAAAATAGGACGATGCGAGGACGATTTTCAAGAGCCTCGAGGAGATTGGAAAAGGAATTCTATGTTTTGATACCTTTTCGAGGATTCAGCACCGATTCATTCTCCCAGGGCGTCTAGTTTGTCGAGAAATCCAACTCTTTTTGTGCCAAGTTTTATTTCATCTCGTGACGTGAATTTTGTGTTTTTTTTATCTTCAAAATTCGGGTGAAGTACGAAGGATTTCACGGAAGGACGATTGACCGTACTTTCGAATTATTGTAAGAAAAATCGGAGGAAAAAAAAGACGATGTATAGAAAGTATGGCAATGGAACACTTCCGAGGACCGAATTGTCGTCACGAGTCCGTCAAAACTCTCGAGAATTCAAACGTTCACCAAGGATCACCGTTCTCCAGCAAGATCGATGAAAGAAACTTCGAGATCGGAGCGTCTCTTTCTCGTCGCTCGGCTGGTTCGCAAAGTACGCGTCTTTTGCACACCGTTCTGTAAGTCCATGTGTGTATGTGTGTGTGTAAGAAAAAAAAAGAAAAAAGGGCGCGCACAAAAGCAAGAGATTCGACCGTGCGAGTTATCTTGATGAACCCTAAAGTATGGGAGAAAGAGGGAGAATCCTGTGTACATCTCCTCCCCCACACTCCTCCGTTCGATCCAACCTTCCTGCCAGGATCGAACAGCCGGTATAGCGAAAAGGACGAAGAGTTAGGTACGTCGATGCGAACTGAAAAAAGAAATTTAAAAAGGATATTAATCAACGCCAGAAAGTATCGCTCGATTAAAACTAGCGGAAGATGTCTTTTCTATAATTCGATAAAATTTACAAACGTCAGAAATAAAATAAATATGCGAACGAGGCAAAAGCAAGAGAGAGAGAACAGTTCGAGAATTTTCAGCTTGGAAAAAAGTGAACATTGTTCCTTCGACAGAAATGACAATGGATGGGACAAAGCTGCGCATTTGTCGGCGCAGGACGATCCTACCTCGAGATAACTGAGCGAACGAGACGATTTCTCCCTCTTACCGTCGCGCGTGTGTTCACCCCGAAAAGGGCAACAGCGAAAAAGAAAAAGAAGAAAGAAAGGAAGATGTGAAAATTCTACGCAGCGGAAATCTCGTACCTGCAGGGTTTTCTCGCGAGGCGAACAACCGGATGGGTACGTCGCCAAAAACGAGTGACGACATTTTTTCTGAGGGAAATTATGGGCAAGAGCGAGTAACAATCGTCTTTTTTCACTCTTGTCGGGTAATCGCTACTGGTATCGTCATTGATACATATCGATACTTCGATCTTGTACGCCAGCGAGGAAACATTTGTCCGACTTTTGGAAAACGAGACGAAATTTCATTTTCTTTCAAAAAGGAAATTGACTTGAAATATTTTTAAAAATTGTTATAATTAATATTGAAAAAAAAGGATTATGAATAATTTTTAAAAAGAGGCGGGAAAGGACGGCTTTTGTATGGCAGCGAGGATTAATTCTTCCAACTTTTCTCACAACGTGATAAAATTTCATTTTCTTTCAAAAAGGAAATTGACTTGAAATATTTTTAAAAATTGTTATAATTAATATTGAAAAAAAAGGATTATGAATAATTTTTAAAAAGGGGCGGGAAAGGACGGCTTTTGTATGCCAGCGAGGAAATATTCGTCCAACTTTTCTCACAACGAGATGAAATTTCATTTTCTTTCAAAAGAAATTGACTTGAAATATTTTTAAAAATTGTTATAATTAAAATTGAAAAAAAGGATTATGAATAATTTTTAAAAAGGGGCGGGAAAGAACGGCTTTTGTATGCCAGCAGGGAAATATTCGTCCGACTTTTGTCACAACGAGACAAAATTTCATTTTCTTTCAAAAAGGAAATTGACTTGAAATATTTTTAAAAATTATTATAATTAAAATTGAAAAAAAAGGATTGTGAATAATTTTTAAAAAGGGGCGGGAAAGGACGGCTTTTGTATGCCAGCGAGGAAATATTCTTCCAACTTTTCTCACAACGTGATGAAATTTCGTTTTCTCTGCTCGAAATATTAAAAAGAATTATTATAATTAAAATTGAAAAAAAGAAGAAAGATTATGAATAATTTAACAAAAAAAAGGAGCATCGGGGTTTTAGAAAAGAATAATTAAGACGGCATCGATCTTAAAAGTATCGGAAATTCTTCTCACACGATGCGTGAGAGTATGAGAGAGAGAGAGAGAGAGAGAGAGATCGGAACTCTCTCCGTTTCGAAGTCTTCGGGATCGATAATTAGTCTTATTAATTCTATTAGCTACCACGGTAGCCGAACCCGCTCGCGCACCGACTAATTAAAGACGCGGTGGACCCGAGACGAGTGTACGTCTCTATTTTGCCTCGAGGGAAACCGAAACAAAAAAAAAGATAGAAAGAACAAATAAAAAATGAAGAATAGACAGAAAGATGACGAGGATCGAAAAGTTCTCCCCAGGTCGCGGGGTTAAGCTTAGCAACAAAAAAAATGTTCGAGAATTTCAAAAACAAAAGTAAAATTTCAATTTAAAAACATAAAAACGATAAAATTCCAATTATTGCAAAATCCGTTTTTTAAATTTTATTTTATTTAATTTTTTTAAAAGATGGACATTCTTTTCTCTCCGTAAAGACGGCAGGTTTCGCGAGAGTTCCCACACAGTTTCTTTGACACTCGCGAGATCGCGAGAGAGCCCATCAGCCTGCTGGGAGGACGAACGAATAAAAGGCGAAAAAAACGAAGAAAAATCAGCGGAAAGGAGTAACTTGGGTAGGAGGAAGTCAGCAGGAATCCTCGTCGGACGGATGTCATCGTGAGATTACACACGCGGTAGGAGAGAAACGTTCGTCACGAAAACACGAAGTCCGCGGAGAGAAGCTCACGACCGCGGGAGGCTCAACGATATATATATATGCACAATCCATGTGCATGGACTCCTCTTACAAGTCGTGGAGTCTCGGGGAAGACGAGGGAAGAAAACGACGATTCGCCGCAAACGATTCGGAGACGTTACGCGTTAACGAAAGGAGAAGAAAAAGGGACGCGAGGAAGTTGGACTTGTCGCCGAAGAGATATTTTTAGATAATAGAAAACACGTTTGTTCCCGCAAAATTCTATCCCTGGGAAACGGAGAAACGAAAATCTTAGTCGCATCGCGAGTTCGAAATTTGTGACTGAAGAATTTATCGAAATTGTTGATTAATTAAAAAATTGTGATTTTGTCTTGTCAAATTTTAAGAGAAAATTTTCCTTCCTAGATAATAGAAAACACGTTTGTTTCTGCAAAATTCTATCCCTGAGAAACGGAGAAACGAAAATCTTAGTCGTATTGCGAGTTCGAAATTTCTGATTGAAGAATTTATCGAAATTGTTGATTAATTAAAAAATTGTGATTTTGTCTTGTCAAATTTTAATAGAAAATTTTCCTTCCTAGATAATAGAAAACAAGTTTGTTCCTGCAAAATTCTATCCCTGGGAAACGGAGAAATGAAAATCTTGGTTGCATCGCGAATTCGAAATTTCTGATTGAAGAATTTATTGAAATTATTGATTAATTAAAAAATTGTGATTTTGTCTTGTCAAATTTTAATAGAGAATTTTCCTTCCTAGATAATAGAAAACACGTTTGTTCTTGCAAAATTCTATCCCTGAGAAACGAAGAAACGAAAATCTTGGTCGCATCTCGAGTTTGAAATTTCTGACTGAAGAATTTATCGAAATTGTTGATTAATTAAAAAATTGTGATTTGTCTTGTCAAATTTTAATAGAAAATTTTCCTTCCTAGATAATAGAAAACAAGTTTGTTCCCGCAAAATTCTATCCCTGGGAAACGGAGAAACGAAAATCTTGGTCGCACCACGAGTTCGAAATTTCTGACAGAAGAATTTATCGAAATTGTTGATTAATTAAAAAATTGTGATTTGTCTTGTCAAATTTTAATAGAAAATTTTCCTTCCTAGATAATAGAAAACACGTGTTTTCCTGCAAAATTCTATCCCTGGGAAACGGAGAAACGAAAATCTTGGTCGCATCGCGAATTCGAAATTTCTGACAGAAGAATTTATTAACATTGTTGATTAATTAAAAAATTGTGATTTTGTCTTATCAAATTATAATAGAAGAATCAATCTTCCTTCGAATTTTAATAATTTTCTCATCAAATCTCCCAATTTTATTCCCATTTTTCAAAAAATCTCTGAATCATCGAAAAATTGTTTCTACTTCCATAAAAAATCGTCATTGCCCGTTGTCTCGGTAAAATAAAACTGGCGAACGCAGGAACGATATTTCGAGCAAAAGAAACGATTGCGAGATAATGAAAGCGACGTGTCGTACTACGACGAAGCTTGAGATAGAGCCGAGCGAACGTAAAAATTAATGTCGAGCATAAAAACGATCTTGTCTGCATAAACATCAGCCATTTTCCACCTACCGATGTGCTCTCGCAAAAAAGACAGAGACAGAGCCAAAGAAAAAACCAACCAACGAGTAAACTTGATGGACACGAAGTAATTTTTTCTCGTTTCGTTGCCTTCTTTATTTATTTTTTTTTTGTTTCTTCATGCTCTCGTCAGAGAGCGCATTATCCGTTGTTGCAAAAGTGTCTTACACATAGCCTCGGGGTTGCGAGCTCGCGCATAGTCGTGGGCAAAAGGACTTCTGTATCAGTTCGAGATCATCTAAACTGCTGCTTATCTCGTATTTACCGGTGCCGACATGAGAAAAAAAAGGCCGCTCGCGCGGGCACACCGAAAGATAGCGCGCGCGTTGCACCTCCTACTCTTACCTCTCTCTCTCTCTTACACACACACAAAGACACAGACACATGTATAAAGCGACACAAGCAAAGAAAGTTGCTTCCTTGGCCTGACTCTCGTCTCGTTTCTTTTCCACAGACACAAGTAAAGCTGCCGTTCGATGCTCTACACGATGTCGTGGGCGTGTCGAACAGATAAAAGAGTCTTCCTTCTTCCTTCCTCTCCCTCGTGGCGTTCGCGGTTTCCTCGTTTGTTGAAAAATCGAAGTTTATCGAACGCATCGTGTTCCGTTTCTTCGACGCGAGGCGAGACCCTTCGGGTCGCTGCTTTTATTTTTTTTTCAGTTTTGTCTCAGTTTTCTTGTCTCTCTTTTTAACCCCTCAGGTACCTCATTGTGTCTTGTTTCTGTTTTTTTTTTTGGTTTTGTGACTTTTTTTATTTTTCTTCGTTATCTCCGAAAGTCTCGCGGTCCTACGGGGCGTGTTACGAATGAGCGGCACACTCGAGCGGTCAATTGGTTTCTCTCTCGCTGCGTAATCAACCCCCGTACCACGTGGCTTACCCCCAACCCCTATCCTAACTTCTTATCGCTCGCGCAGACTGTTGCCGCGTACGATAAACGCGAAAGGGAAAAAACCCGGCTCGTTCTCCGGGGATATTCGTCAAATTCTCGTCTCGGTTATCATTTCGCGTTATCGCTCGAGTGCGTTTTTACGAGTCGAAGGAGAAGATGGCTAGGGAAACGAGATAATGCGAAAATTCGATGGTAACAAATTTTTACGATTATCAATCAAAAATTACAATTTTTCTAACATTTTTTTCGTTTATTTTCTTTTTTTTCGGTTTGGTTTTTATACAAGGGTTTATAAATTTTGAAGAACACTTGACGCGAAGGGGAGATTGAGGGATTTGTCGAATGGACAAACGTTGTTAGAGAGGTGAACGTTTCGTAAGAATGTCTGGGTAATGCGTGACGTGTGCTAGCTCTCAAGAGTTTTCGCCCGAAATCGCCTACCTGAGTGTCCTTTTTCACGAGGATTCGAGGGGTGGAAGAGGACGACGAGACTGTCTGGGTTCATTGTCAAGCAGGCGCCAGCTCCTGTAACCTTTCTCCCTTTCTCTCTCGCTCTACGCATTACCGAAGGAAAAATCCCGCCCTCGTGAATACGCCCGCAGGCCTCTCTCTCGTTTCGGCATTTTGGCTTCGACTTTCCACTCTTTCCGGGGGTTGTAAGCCATCGACGCGAGATTTTCGTGTCTTCGCCGGTGTTCGAGCAAAGCTAGTGACTTTGCAATGATGGAAAGACGAAAAAATAATTTTTTTTTTCAATCTGAAAAACGAAATCCAGCGCCCCCATTGTCGTTCGATTTGAGGATCGATTTTTGTTTAGCATCGGTAATAAAAATTTCACGCCGATGGCAATTATCAAATGGGCGCAATTTTGGGAGTGATTCACGGTCGGGAAAGAATTTAGTTAGGCGACAGGTCGGTCGGTCAAGGGAGTGACCGAACTGACCCAATTTCGGATAAGATTCGGTTTTCCGGTAATATTTACAACCCCTCCGCGGGCGGTCAGTGGGTCGGTGCACGACCGTTCTTTCGGCTCATTTTCCTGATTAGGAAAATGTTTCAAGGTAAAACGGATACAGAGAAGAAGAGAAATAAAAATTTGTAATTTTGTTACAATTTTGCGTTAACGTTAATCGATACGTGGAACGTTAAAAACGTAATGATCCATTTCTCGAAACCTCCATCTTCTAAGTCCATTTAATATAAAAAAGTAAGCTTCTTTAAATTCAAATTTGACGAATTTTTTAACATTGAAAACAAATTTAAGATTTTGTCTTAAAACACGTTGTAAAATTTACGAAAATTTGCAAAGTATTGAGATCGTAATTCTCTCGACTGTAAATAATCGTCAACTGGAGCACGAGAACACCTGTCCGAGCTCTAAGTACATCCCGGAATCGAGGAGAAAACGACCCTCTTTCGCGTCATACTTATCGATCCCTTAAAAATTCTTCATCCTTAAGCGTTTCTCGATATTTCAGCTCCTAAAAATCTGGCTCGTCTTCCCGTCCGTTCCTGGGTCACGATACGGCTTAACCTGGATTATTTCACGGTGCAAGGTGCTTGGCGCTATTCGGTTCTTTCGTTCTCTGTCTTAGCCACCCTCGTAACGAGAACATTTTTCAGGTACAAGGATTTCACACTTTGGCTCACGATGCTCCAAAATGTCGCAATGTCTTACGTGTCCGATTTTCATTGTTCTGAAAAAGCTGCGACAGCAGTGGTTCAAGGGGAAAGTTGGAAACGACCCCTGGTCAGCGGGTCTCTCTCTCTCTCTCTTTCTCGTACACTGACGTTTGAAATTCGTCCGGGAGTGTTGGAGATCGTTGCGGCAAGTCGCCAGAACTTTCTGCCTATGAAACATCCTCTATATATTTATATATGTATATATATGTGTATGTATGTAGGTGTGTGTGTATGTAGAAGGCATCGTCATTCTCGTGCGAGCACGAGAGGTTTTATGGCCCTCCACCTTCTCCTCATTCTGCTCTGATTTATGGACGGTGAAACACCGTAAAATGTAGTAAAAAATCTTCCCCGAGCGAAAAAGGTGTGCCCGGTTGGTACGCGCGCGCGTACGACTGAAAAGAGATGGGGGATGAAAAGCAGATCCTTCACCTTCTATCTTTCTCTCTCTTTCTCTCTTGGAGGATGACTGTATAAATTCGACTTTTTAGTCTCCAAACTTGTATATTCGTTCTCTTTATTGCCTCGGTTTGTTTTTTCCCTCATTGATTTATCATAGAGGATCGCTTGCAACAAGGAGTGAGGCAAGTCCTTCGACCATTCTTCTGGTTTACACAGATAATTTTTTTTTATTATTTCAGAGTCGTTATAATAACTCGGGGGTGTAAAATCGTTAAAATAAGGGATGATTTCTTTATTTCGAATTTCTGTAAAATTTATTTTTCTGAAATTGAACGATTTTATTGAACAATGTGAATTCTTTAAAGGTTTCGCGAATTCGCGATGAAACAAGCTACAAGAAATATTTATAACGACTCGAACAATAATTAAATTTTGTTTCTGTACCCGACTCGTCATTTTCTTTTGTCTCAAACAAACTCATTACCTTAAAATCGTTAAAATAAGGGATGATTTTTTATTTTCAAAATTCTATAAAATTTACTTTTCTCAAATTCAACGTTTTTATTGACTTTTTTTTATCTCTATCGGGTTGATATTTATCCCGAGATTATTTTACCGGTCTTTACTCGATCGGAAACGAGCGATATGATTTTCGAAATATCTTCATAAATTCGCACGCGCGTTACGAGGGTTGTAAATCAGAATTACAGAAGGTCGAGGGGAAAAATTCGTGGATCGTGCTCCACCTCAACGATTTTCTTCGGTTTTCGTGTTTTTCTCTATACTTCACGTGACGAGTCTTCTGTATCTCGACTCGTCTGTGTATACGACCCTCGTTTTTCCTCCAACCACCGAGTTTTCTTTCGAGTGCCGTATTTTCATGATCGACTCGTCTCCTTCCCTCCTTCTCTCTCTCTCTCTCTTTGGGTATCGATTTCAACGCTCGTAAATAATGATTCCTCGACCCGTGGGCTCCCGAGTCCCCTCGTCACCAGGACTTTACGACCGTCAGCTCTTCTCTCTCTCTCTCTCTTTCTCACACACTTTTTCTTTCTTTCTCTCACAATTTCTCAATATATACATATATATATATAAAATGTCTCGAGCCTCCAGGATTCACCAGAGACCACATTGCACCATTTTTCTCCATTTTCTCCTCGTCTTTTACAACCTCGATACGCATACGCGTGGCGTTTACGGTTCGCAGAGTGATCCTCGTTTCAACGAGCAACCAGCGAGACCGTGAAGTGTATCGTGTTTTCAGGGTTAACCGAGAGTACAGAGTTTGCCGAACGAATAATAACGAAATACAAGATATCGCTACTTTGGAAATTATCTTGTCTATCTTCTCGAAATGTCGGGGAAACGAGGAGAAAAAAAAGGAAATAAAATAAAACGAAACGAACAATTATGATTTGTGTCTGGTCGAAAAAATCTTTACGACGTTTGTGAGAGATTCTCACCCCTAAATTGCGCTTAACGGTAAAAAAAGTTCGCGAGTTTACGAAATTCCGGAAGAATATAATCGTCGTGGGACAAGACGCGCGCGTGGTCGTAGAAGGAAACGCCGCGAAACGTGAAAGAATCCCGTGGGAAAGGTCTGAAGTTTCATGCAACTACTTATGTATATATGTTGCAGAAAGACTTACGGAGAACTCCGAGAGTCGAATCGCTTCGTTTATAAAGAACTCGAAGAGGAGCTTTCACTCTCCACCCGTCCGAAATTTTCTCGTTCTCGTCGCTCTCGCAATCGCAAATGTAAATGTACAAGGACGCTGATTTCTCGAAATATCTCGAACAATCGCGATAGGGAAAATAGATAAATTAAAAAGAACAATAATAATCATTAAAAAAATAATTGTTAATTAAAACGTTAATTAAATCTAAATAATATTTTCAAAAACAGTTCGAGACTGGAAAAATTAAATGTTTGTTTTAAATGATTCATTAATTAATTAGAATTCATTGTTTAATTGTGAGAGTCGCGAATTGTCCGAGAAAGAGAAGGACTAGCGGGAAGAAAATAAATAAATTGCAAAGAACAATAATAGTTATTAAAAAAATAATTCCTATTGAAAATATTATAATATTTTCAAAAAAAGTTCGAGACTGGAAAAATTAAATGTTTGTTTTAATTGATTCATTAATGGATTAGAATTTATTGTTTAATTGCGAGAGTCGCGAATTGTCCGAGAAAGAGAAGGAGGAGTGGGAAAAAAATAAATAGATTGCAAAGAACAATAATAGTTATTAAAACAATAATTCTTAATTAAAATGTTAATTAAATCTAAATAATATTTTCAAAAACAGTTCGAGGCTGGAGAAATTAAATGTTTGTTTTAATTGATTCATTAATTAATTAGAATTTATTGTTTAATCGTGAGAGTCGCGAATTGTACGAGCGAGACAAGCTCGTATCCCTTATATGCCACTTGGAAAAAACTTCGTTATAAGAGCGAGCTAGAAGCTGAGATGTCGATAGGGCAGATCAACCCTGCGAACGAACCGAGCCCTTCACGATTTTTCCTTCGTCAATTCGTCGCTGCGTCGTACACGTCGATTATTTTATAACCACGAACCATCCCTTGGCTCTTGAGTGGTCTGATCGCGAGCGAATGAGAAAAAGGGCAAGCCAGAGGGAGAGAAAGCGAGACATAAGGACATAAATCTCGAATCCACCCCGTTCTCTTCTTAGCAGCTATAAAAAAAATCCTAACGACAAAACTTCTCGAGCATACGAGAGATACAAATGCTGAAGTACCACGTTCTCTCTCTCTCTCTCTCTCTCTCTCTCTACTTCAGCTATCATCTCGGATTGCTTCATCGAGAGAACATTCTCGACGTTTTCTTATTGTCGAGTCACGAAAGAGATCGAAAACTGCCATGCAACGAACGAACGACAATAAGAAAAAAATAAAGATGACGCCAAACAGCAAGATTTCCTTCAATACAACGATCCCAAAAGATCGATCAATCGACGATATTAATCGACGATTACCGAGTCATCGATAATCCTCCACTCGTAATACGGAAATATAAACTCGACGTTTTATCATTGTCGAGTCACGAAAGAGATAGAAAACTGTCATGCAAAAAAAGACCGACAATAAGAAGAAAAAAAACAAAGATAACGCCAAACAGTAAGATTTCCTTCATTAAAACGATCCCAAAAGATCGATCAATCGACGATATTAATCGATTATATCGAGTCATCGATATAATCCTCTACCCGTAATATTTTCTTCTTTGTGTCTTTTATCATTGTTCGAACTACCGAATTGATCGAAGAGTACGATTATCATCGTGTACACAGAATAGCTCGTCCATGCCGCGTTTCACTCCCAATATATACTACCTCTTTCTATATAAATGTATAGGCGCGCACCAATGCGATACGCGGCATGATGCGCGCAAACACAGTGCGTGGATTTGCACCTGACGAGCATTGTAATCGATCAGATATAATCGAAACCTTGCGCAATCTACCTCGTCGGATCTCTCGCCCTCGCATCCGGCGACGAGTACATATATACATATGTATATATATACATATATCCATGAGCATTTATATATATATATAGGACTATGGGTTGGCGAGTATTACAGCAGCCCCGTCGGATAGAGATAGAGTCGAGAGTATTACAGCGAGACGATATACCAAATGTAGACACACATACACACACATACATACAATATATATATATATATATATATATATAAACAGGTATGTGTATATTTAACGCAATAGGGAGAGAGAGGGAGAGAGGAGGAGAGAGAGAGAGAGGAGTCAAATTAATTTGCGCTTGACGTACGGTAGGTCATCGTAATATCGTCTCATAACTCTCTCTCTCTCTCTCTCTCTCTCTCTCTCTCTCTCTCTCTCTCTCTCTCTCTCTCTCGCACGGTGGCAATCGGCGTAGCTTATCTGCGCAATGGTGTCGGTGAGCGCGGACACTGCGGCGTTTCAATTAGTTCCTCCCTCTTCTCGTCTCTCTCGCTCACTCCCGATCTCTCATCTCTGTCGTTACGCGGAAAAGTCTTATCCTACATAGCTAGAGAGACGAGCGCTTCAACATTCAAACTATAGCTCGTCTCTGCAAACCCACCCTGAGAGACGGTGCCACCGCGCATAAATGCGCTTCAATTAATTCGCCGACGACGATCGGACGTGTGGGCGTGTATGTGTTACGCGCCTCTCGCGAGATACGCCGTCGGACTGACGCTAATGTACAGTTTGTACTACTCGCTTCATCTCTCCCTCTCTCTTTCTCTCTCGCTCGCTCTCACTGATATCAGTATGCATGTGTTATTTGATTATACCACTCGCTTTTGACTATAGCACCGGATATACGAAGTGATGAATCTCTACTACCATTTTGCTTTTACTCGGACAACGAGCGACTGTCGCAATCCATGAAATAATTATCGCGAGGGAATAAACGAATTTGTTAATTCGATTGATATTGTGTAATATAAATTAACGTTAATAATATTTATGTAAATTATATATAAATATAAAATATAAATTAACACTATATATAACTAGATATATTAGATATGTATCTAGATCTACTAATTATCATTCGTATAATTACTTTGTAAGAATTTATTATTTTTATTGATAATTTTAATCGATGAAAAAAGAAATATTCATTTTTCAATTCCTAAAATTGTCTTAATTTTTTCATAAGCTAACACTATATTTAACTGGATATACAGATATAAGATATAAATTAACACTAATTATCATTCGTATAATTACCTTGCAAGAATTAATTATTTTAATTATTTTAGATAGAAATTAACACAAATAATCATTCGTATAATTGTAAATATACCTCGTAAGAATTTACAATTTTTATTCATAATAATTAACAAACGAAACAAAAAAAATAATTATTCAATTCCAAAAACTGTCTTAATTTTCGAAAACGAAGAATCTTAAAACAAGTACGTGTAAGTCATTGAAATCTTTTCCTCGTACGGAGCAATGGGGTTATCGTATCCCATAGTCATTAGTGTGTACACGAGATATACGATATTGATATAGAGAATGGCCAGTGAAATTGATAAAGCGATAGGACATTGTATGCCTGGCCACTGTTACTGTATTATCACAAATACCGAAATGTGTGTATACGTGTATAATTGCACGATTTCGCGCGATTTGTACGCCTGTAAATCATTATACTCCGCTTTCATTGCTGTGTACCGAAATGTACATATATATATACATTTGTTCATATATAAATATATATATATATGTATATAGCTACAATTCTCTCGCATTATACAGAAGCGCGTCCGTTTGTCCATTGTCCATGGCTGTTATATTATGCGCAATGTTTGCCAACATATATACAAATATGTATATACACGAAAGGAGAACATAACTATAGACACAACGAGCGAAGGGAGCGTTGCACTCGCGCTCGTTACGCAGTGTTATGACCATTGGAATCGAACGAGGCAGTTAAGCTGATTTGTCGCTTTATTAGATCTTAGTTCGCCCTAGCGAGATTCCCGGTGCGCAATGCCATCTGTGGCAATTCTCTGCATTTAACTATAAACAGGAATATCGGTGTATGTGTGTATTGCGAATTTCTCGATCGCTCTGTCTCTGTCTCAGTCGTAATTTGCGTAAATTAGACGATCTCAAATAGACTACGACGTTCAAATGTGTATTACAAACCGTACGACCAAACCGCGAGCTATATCGTACGCTTGGACGAGAACACACCTGCTGCTACTGCTTCTGCTGCTTCAATGGAACGCGTAATCGTCGATAATTCGCGATATCCGAAAGCTCTTTGACTATGCCACTAATGCTCTCGCGACGTTCTCTCGTGCCAATTCTAGGGAGTTTCACGATCGAGCTGGGTAAATGTGATGCATGTCGATGCAGAATTCGAGCGGCAAATCTGGAAATAATTCATCGGAATTGAAAAATTAAACAGTTTTAAAATTGATAAATTTGGGAGTTTTATATCGTCAGGGTTTTAGGAATTGACATTAATAATTCGATGATTAATATTATTGATGATGATGATTAAAATCTGAAAATAAATAATCAAAATAAAAAAATTAACAAGTTTTAAAATTTCTAAATTTGGTAATTTTATATCGACAGGGTTTTAGGAATTAATAATAATAATTCGATAATTAATATTGTCGATAATGACGATCGAAATCTTAAAATAAACAATCAAAATTTAAAAATTAATAAATTTCAAAATTGCTAAATTCGGTATTTTTATATCATCAGGATTTTAGGAATTAATAATAATAATTTGATGATTAATATTATCGATAATGATGATCGAAATCTGAAAATAAACAATCAAAATAAAAACATTAATAAGTTTCAAAATTTCTAAATTTGTTAATTTTATATTGTCAGGATTTTAGGAATCAATAATAATAATTCGTGGATTAATATTATCAATAATTATGATCGAAATCTGAAAATACTCAATCAAAATAAAAAAATTAATCAGTTTCAAAATTTCAAAATTTCAAAATTTGTTAATTTTATATCGTCAGGATTTTAGGAATTAATAATAATAATTCGATGATTATTATTATCGATAATGATAATCGAAATCTGATAATAGGTAAACAATAAAAATAAAAAAATTAATAAGTTTCATAATTTCTAAATTTGTTAATTTTATATCGTCAGCATTTTAGAAATTAATAATAATAATTCGATGATTAATATAATCAATCATTATGATCGAAATCTGAAAATAAACAATCAAAAAAAATTAATCAGTTTCAAAATTGCTAAACTCATTAATTTTATATCGCCAGGATTTCACGAATTCATATCAATAATTCGCTGATTAATTAATATAAATCGATGATGATGATGATAAAATTGAGTTAATACACTTGTCACTGGTCTGTCAACGAGACCATCCATTATCGAGACGGTCCATGAATTTCTGTGACCGGGACGTGTACGTGGTTGACCTCAGGACACGTCTGTCATAGCCCCGGAGATCGAGGGTGGATTTAACTCACCCTGTGATCGTGCGGAGGGTGGGAGACCGCCCGCTGCGGCCAATTGGCCAAATCAAATGTGCAATTGGCCATCTGTTCCTCGACACAAGTATTACATCCATTTCAGGCACTACAAGTGTTGTCTAACTTCTGGTCAAACTTTTATCTGAAAGAAAAAAAAACACATATATAGATATAACTATAGGTCTGTGTACAATTGTATTGTCAACGCTAGAAATCGTCATGGGTTCTTCTGGAAGATATAGGTATACAATTTTATCGAGTTGACGATAAAATAATTTTCTTGGTTAAAGTCTCGAGGGTGTCGTAGGGGCGATACTGGCTAGTCTCGTATAAATTACCGAAGCCAGATGTGACTGTACATTAAACAGCAAGAGTTCAACCTCTAAATTACTCTCATTAAGAAACTTCCCCCCTGAATAATTCTTCTCTTTTATTTAAATTTTGTTTCATCCCTTAAACTTTTTCTTAATTCGATAAGAAATTCGCAATTGATTAATCGATATTAATAAATTGATATTTCTTTCTGTGTATCGAGCTGAAGATATTTTGGTTATTCGTACGAAAATCATTCTCAACCCCGAAGGGATGTTTAGGATAAAAATAGGTAAAGGGTCGATTCGAATGCTAATATTATTCCAGCTTATCAATTCCTTCTCTCCTGACCGAGAGAAACGATTTCGAAGGAAATTGGTTACCGGATCGAAAAACGAATACGAAGAGAATACGAAATTTCCAGACGTTTGGTAAACCAACAAACAAAAATTGCGAGAGGATTGGAGGGAAAAAAAATTGGTTGGGACTTGATAAAATACAAACTAAAATCGTATAAAATTCATTCCTGTTCGAAGAACACAAGGATTTCTTGGTAAAAGGAACGTGATGGAAAGAGAGAGAAAGGATGACCGAGCGCTCGATCGCGTCTGTCCGAGCGGTAAATCAGCGGATATACGTACAATTTTCTATATAAATATAGTCGAACATCGCGCGTTGAATACAAAACAGAAGAATCGTCGCGTCGCGAAGGATTTTTCGAGGGGCTCGGCACCATGGGAGAGAACGAAAGAGAGAGAGAGAGAGAGAGAGAGGCGGAGAAAGAGTGAGAGAGACGACTATTTTCCAATAATTTACCCTCGTATGAGAGAGGGTTGGTTATACAGAGGGGAAGAAGGGGGTGGAAGAAACAGGGATGGAGTCGCGAGCGTGTTCCGTGAGTTATATACAGAGCGCGAGAAGAGGAGACGAAAGAAGAGGGAAGAAGGGGGTGAGGTTGGTTCGAGATGCAGGGGTTGTGCTTGAGCGGGGGGGTAGGTAGCGCCGGCGAGCGCACGACTGACACTATCACGGTCATAAATACCGGGTTGCCTCTGACGTCACTTCGGCCCAGGGGCCCCGATATTATACTTTATCTCGAAACTAATTCCCGCGACCAGATTTATTGCAAGAAAAAGGGGTGAAAAAAAGGAGCGTTGGTGGGAGCGAGAGGGAACGTCGCGATCTACCCCTTTTCCACCTTCTTTTTCCCTCCCCTGCCATACACGTACTTTTTTACTCGCATTTTTCCAGCTCGAACGCAACCTCTCTCTCTTTTCTCTCTCAAACTCACCCCCATCTACCCTTGCTCGTTTTTTTTTGTTTTTTGTTTTATTTTCATTTTGAACTTATCTCGCTAATGTAAAAGTACGCGGCGGCCACGAACACCCACTGACTTTTTTTCTTCTTCTATTTTTCCCTCGAGAAGAAATCGTCTAAATAGGTGGAGAGCAACCCCCTACCCTCCATCTCGAAGGTGGGATCTCTTTCTCTCTCTCTCTCACTCGCTGTTTCCCATTCCCGCGTAAACTTTGGCGACGATAAAGAGCGACCGGCAACATTCGCACGTTCTTAACGTCCAAACTTTTCCCTTTTTTTTCCATCCCCTTCCCTTCCACTCTTCCGATCTTCAAGTTTTTTGTTACCACCCCCCCTCAAACCACCGCCTGTTTGCCTCGTCTTCGAGAGCTCGCGTGCGAACGGCCGGTCTTTTCCTACGTCTTTCACAATGGAAGTGAAAAAAAAGAAAAACATTTTTCGCGAATTACTCAAATCGACTCCCGGTCACCTTCCCACGTTCCACCCTTAACCTTACGATCTAAATCCTTCCAGCGACACCGAGGAACCCCTCGCGATCGCGCGTGAATCAAGAGAACTGCTAAATTTCCCAGGAAACAAAACCAAAAAAAAAGAAAACATCCTAGCCGCGTACGATTTTTTTTCACCACCCTCGTCGTGCACTTCTCGTAAAGCACAACCGTAGAAGGAGAAGGAGGAGGAGGAGAGGTAGAATAGAGGGGTCGACCATGTTTATTTCATTTTTTTCCTACCGCAGCGAGGCCAGAGTCCCGCCTTTTTTTTCGTAAGCCAT
Organism: Netelia fuscicornis; assembly: GCA_946811545.1. NCBI lineage: Eukaryota > Metazoa > Arthropoda > Insecta > Hymenoptera > Ichneumonidae > Netelia > Netelia fuscicornis. The sequence goes on along the minus strand of OX328012.1, from coordinate 49,624,681 downwards.
CCCCGCGATCTAGCGGGGTTGAAACACGCGAAACTGTAGGCACATATATATATATATGTCTATGTGTATGTGTACGTCCGCCACGAGAAGGGAGAGAAGAGAGTCGCGCTCTCTCTCTCTCGGCTCAGAGAGTGTGTCGCTTTTCCATAGGCGCACAATGTAACGTTATAACGGGCCGCACAATATATCAGAGATATCGCTGTTATCTCGGCGAGATACCGCCGAGCCGTTACTTTTATACGTATATGAGTAGCATACGCCTATATATATATATATACACATATATATATATAGATGAAAAAGAGGGAGGGAAGTGGCTGGAGCGAAAAGAGCATTTTTATGAGAAACGTGGCCGTAGGCGACGGTAGCGCCGCCACGCACACGACTCGCGCGCGCTTTTGCTCTCTCGCGTTCTCCTCTTGATATCCGCGGTTACGTTCTATACGCGTACCGCCATATCACGTACCCCTCGTACACCACTCTCATATATATATATATATAAGCAAGTGTAGTACGTTTTCACCGTTGAACAGAAAACTCTCTCGCCTCGTCACGACTCCACGGCCTGTGCGCGGTGGACTCGATGAGATAAGCATCTGCACCTGCTATAAATATTTATACCTCGACAATATATTTTTTTTCCTTTTTTCCCAGCTTTTTTTTAGTTTCGGACTTGGCTAGAAACGTCGGGGTAACTTACAGGCTCGAGGATACGGCGGATTTGCCATTTTTTGGGGAGGAGGGGGGAGGGGGGGGGGTTGAGAATTTCTCGAAGTTGGAGAAGAAATTTGAAATTTTGTTTTCGTTAATTTGGAAATTCTTGGAAGAAGTGACGAATGTTTGATGATCGAGGAGTTTAAATATGATAATTTTTAAGAAAAAATGTATTTCTCGGATTTTCGCAAGGGTTTAAGGCAAATCCATCGATTTTCACGAATTTTTTTCGTATCCAAAGCTCGTACGGATATATCGCCCAAGCGAACATTTCGATACGAAGAAAATATCGGTTTTATCCGCGATATTTCGATCGCGAAGACTCATTTTTCTCCACTTTTTTTATCGGCTTCGTCGCGTTTCTTTTTTTTTGTCTTCGTTCTTTTTGAATCGATGAGATACGGATAATGGAAAGGGAACGTTGGACGGTTGAAAAACAAGAAAATTCTGATAAACTCACAATCGGACCAAACATTTCTCGTCTCGAATTTTTTGTTTCCTACCGGAATTTTTTGTTTCCTCGCGCGAAAACATGGACATGCGCATGCGCGTAGGAAAATGAACGTGTACTTTCGCGTAGCAACGACAAGTATCTATCTACCTATAACTATAGATATAGATATATATATAAACGTGATTCGGGTAAATCGAGATTTTTGTTTCGCGTGTGAGAGAAATTTTACCTAAGCATCCAGGTAGCTACGAATGAAAATAAATATGAATGCAGATACAGAGGCGCGTGTATATAGGAATGTAGGGAAGCACGTATAGCCCGGAGGCGACGTCGCGTTTTGCGTTTACATTTCTTCTTTTTTTTTTACTATTCTCCACGTTTCTTTTTAACTTTTTTGTTTTCATCGTCGTTGTCGTATAGAAGTCTCGCGGAATGTAGCATGGGTTCGTGGTCTGGGTCGGATCCACGCAACGAACGAGTGAACGAACGAGCATACAATCATATCCCTCTCTCGGCTCGGAGGGTTTTTTTGATATGGAGAACGTAGGAACGGGGCTGGCTCGCGTTGCACGAGAATTCAGGGAGGAAAAAAAGCATAGAAAAACAACCAGCGAACAAAACAAAAATACGTTGGAAGAGAGGAAAAACGCAGAGAGGACGGAATGAAAATACGGGTATGAAAAAAAGCGTGAGAGAGGAGAGAGAGAGAGAGAGAGAGAGAGAGAGAGAGAGAGAGAGAGAGAGAGAGAGAGAGAGAGAAGGGAATAAAAAATAGTACAGGACGACGGTATTTCACATTGAAAACAACCCCGTTTGTTGGTTTTTTACCTTTCGTTCTCTCTCCCTCTCTCTCTCTCTCTCTCTCTCTCTTGGGTGTATTGCAACGAGAGAACGACGTACGAGCCCACCCTCGCACTGGTCGAACGCCATATCTCGCTATGCAAGAAAATAAAACACGATCGCGATTCACATTCGTGGACGAGAGAGGAGAGCGGGATTGGGGAGGAAGGGGGTGGTTTTTTGTCTACCCCGAAGCACCATCGCGGCTAACGTTTCGCGTCGCAGCTACGACCGAGAGACACGATAGATCGACATCGGACGTTCGAAACTGATATGAAATATTTCCACAAAAAAAGTCTTTTTTTAACGAATTTTTTTGACAAATATTTGAAAATCCGATTTTCAGGTAATTTTCAATTTTTTTCTTTTCTTTTATAATGTAAAGAAGATAAATGTGAAGGATGAAATAATTCGTGTCGCGAATTTTTTCGTTAACTTTCGAAGGGCAGAATTACGGGGTCGCGAGTGTTCGCGAGATTGTACGAGACGAGAAAGAGTCTGGCCCAAAAGTTGCACCTGCTACGAACCTTTCTACATGGCACACACACATACACACACACGCGGTGTACCAATACGTCGCAAACTTGCCAGAGAGAAGAGCGAACGGTGCAAGGCACGTGTGTGCCTACGAGCCTGAAGCCTCGCACGAGTGTCGGTTTAATTAAAAAAATAATTAAACCGCAAAATTAAACGAGACACATTTTTGCCGCGGTCTGGGACGCGAGAGGAGAAAGGACCGAGAGAGGGTGAAAAAAGGAAGAAGTAAACGGGGAGGAAAGAGTTAGAGATAGGTCGCACACGATCCAACATAGAGAACGAGAGAAATAAAGACAAAAAGTGTAAAAAAAGAAGAGAGAGAGATTCGTTCGTGTACGAGACGTGGAATTCATACGGAGATATTTATATCTATATATATATATATGTATGAGACAAGAGGAGAGAAGGGTGTATTCGCTGTGTCAGGGAAAGAGTAGAATGGAGTTGATTGTCGTTCTCTTCCTCGTTCTCGCTCGTACGTTAACGAACTTGTATACGAATTTTCCTACCTCCGGAATTCTGAAGAGTCCCCAAACTCTCTTGGACATACATATACACATAGACACGTGTGGGGACTGTGTATGTGTGTGTATGTCTAGAGCATTGTCCGAGTATTCACCGTTTGTTTCCTGTTTAATTGTTTTCTCTGGTCACGTGTAGATAGGACAGTGGTACAGGTCCGGGGGTGGGGTAAAAGTAATTGGAGGAACAAAAAAGCTCCTTTACATATTAAATGTATGTATGTATTTATATAGGAAAGAGAATGAGTAAAAACTTACATTTCGATGGTCTCGGTATCCGGCGTTCTCCAACCCCACGTCCTATTTCCCAGAAACAGGAAAATATGGTTAATTTATTAGATTCATTTTTTTCATAACTAATTTATCCATGTTTTACAACATTCTTGACACTTTTATTGCGATAAGATTGTAACTTTAATTTGTGACTTGTTCTTGGTTGTTTTTTTAAGAATATTGTTCAATTTTTTTTCAGATAGATTATTATTATTCTTAGGGTGGGATAGGGGTGGAGAAACATCGGCAAAAAGGCTGTAGGTATAAAAAATTTAATGACGAAGAGAAAGGCAAATTTATTCATATTTTCCGACGTTTTTAACATTTTTATTGCGATAAGATTGTAATTTTAATTTGTGAGTTGTTCTTGGTTGTTTTTTCAAGAATATTGTTCAATTTTTTTTTATATAGATTATTATTATTCTTAGGGTGGGATAGGGGTGGAGAAACATCGGCGAAAAGGCTGTAGATATATACAATTTAATGACGAAGAGAAAGACAAATTTTTCCATAATTTCCAACATTCTTAACACTTTTATTGTGATAAGATTGTAACTTTAATTTGTAACTTGTTTTTAGTTGTTTTTTCAAGAATATTGCTCTATTTTTTTCAAATAGTTTATTATTATTCTTAGGGTAGGATAGGGGTGGAGAAACATCGGCGAAAAGGCTGTAGGTATAAAAAATTTAATGACGAAGAGAAAGTAAAAAATGCTTTTGAAGAATCGCGGCTGCACTTAAAGCTTTTTTCGATCTTTCTTTTTTTTGGGAAGAAACATTTCCATCCCCGTCGGTGGCGAAGTGGAGCGAAGCTTAGAGGGGTGGATGTATATTCATCCCTGCTCTACATAGACGTTATCCCCTGTGCCGAGATCGCGCGGATAGATCGCCTCACGGGAATCGTACGATCTCGAGTAAAATCCTCGAGAGCCGTCGGACACCTTGAAACATTTTCAACGTCGAGGAAGATCCACTCTCTCCCGGCGTTTATGGTGTAGTACACCGACGCCTCCGCCAGGGGGCGCCATTGTCTCAGCGGCCCCGGGCATTGTCGTGGCTCCGGCCGATCGTGTAGGAGAGGGGAGGGAATGGAATCTTCATCGATAGTTCTCCACCCCTCCGCCTAAAAACGTAGATGGCGCGACACACTCTTTGGCCATTTTCTCTCTCTCGCTGTCCCTCTCCCGCTGGTCCATCCCGGATAATCCGCTTAATCCAGGCCCAACAGACAAAAAGAGTTGGCGCCGAAATAAAGAGAGAGAAAACGTCGGGACTAAATGCAAGGATCAAAAAAAGAAGGAAAAGTGGGAGAAGAACAGGGCATTGTACAAGAAGGAATGAACAAATGCGACAATGGCAAATGGCTACCACCTACCCCTAAGCCCTGTAAACACTGATGCCTTCGTCATACTCCAGTTTCTCTGTCTCTCGGCTCTTCGAGCTACATACTTTCACAATATAACTATAGTTTCTATTCCGTCTCTGGGTCAGTTTGTTGTATTCTCGATATTTCCGGGGCGCGAGAGATCTATCTCGTTTCACGAAGACTTTCGGTAGGTACGACATGGATTTTCTACAAGGACCTACGTTACGGTTCCTCAAGGACACTAACATCCACGCCGACCAGATTTTTCAAGCTAGATAAGATTTGACGATCCAGATAAAAGTCAAAGGACGCTCGAAGCCGACGTGAAAAAATATTTATTTATTTACTCCGTCCGTTTTTCCGTTGGTTTTTTTGTGTATTTATATTTAACGTAATCAGCGAGTTCGATGTCGAACGCATCGTTGACGCGAGTCAACAACGTTCGCGCGTGTACAGTTGTTGATCAGATCGTTTCGAGACGAGGGCACTCTCCTATGCACCTGCGCATCCCCGTTATCACAGCGAGAGAAGACAGGGGGGAAGTCCGAACCGCAAACAACGTCCAACACACACGAAGCTCATCCATCTCTCTCTCTCTCTCTCCCTCTTTCTCTCTCTCTCTCTCTCTCTCTCTCTCTCTCTCTCACTTTGGTGATCGCACCTTGCGATTTATAAGTCGATTCCCGGTTATTACAAGCGATAATTTCATATTTTTTCCGTATCGTAAGAGTCCGATCGACGGGACGTTCTTCTCCTTCTTTTTTCACTTGCACGAGGCGCGCACACGCCCTTGCTACAAACATACACGTATAATAGTGATACACATATAAGTATGATTAAGCTTATGTATATATGCATAAAGGGGCAGAAAAAAGTGGACCGGACAAAAAAAGAGAAATAGAGGGAGAGAGAGAGAGGGAGAGAGAGAGGGGGAAATGAATAAAATTATAATTCAACTGGAAGCAAACCGAAGTGAATAACGAATTTGTCTTCACGCGATATTGAATTAACAAAATTATTCCACGTTATTTCGTAACTGTCGATCTTTCCTCCCTTTAATTTCTTCTCTCTCTCTCTCTCTCTCTCTCTTTCTCTCGTCTCCTTTCTTTTTTAATTCGCGAACAAAAAAATACACGCGGCGCACAAGTCGTTAAGCCGATCCGCAAAACGGTCAAGAGTGCAAGCAGAACGGGCCAAAAACGGACGATAAAAAAGAGAAAATATGTAAAAACAAAATTAAATAAAACGAAAAAAAAGAAATGAGCGACGAAAGATGAAGAAGGAAGAAGGCCGAGAGACGAGTGAGCGCATCTTGCGGATGAATCTTGCGGGGTTTGCGAAGCGTGCGCTCCCCCCCCCCCCCTCCCCACCTCCCCCTCTCGCTTTCTCTCTTTCTCTCTCCGTCTATAATTATTCCTCTCTCGGTACGCCGGGATACACATATCTTTATAAGGAGGGGTTCACCGCGTGTGCGCGCTCATAAGACTACGTACGATATATATACATATATATATAGATATATATGTGTATATATATATGTATGTATGTATATACGTACTGCGCTATCTTTATGGCTTATTGCAACGCTTTGGGCAATTTCGTGATCGCCGAGAGAGCTCGCGAAACCTTTTCACCGTCGTTTTCCCCTCCCCTCGCCCCCTCACCACCCTTCTCGCTCTCTCTCTCTCTCTTATTATTCTTATTCTTATTCTTATTCGCGATTCCGCGTTGCTCAAACGTCGACTTCTATACACACGTATTTATACGTCCTATAGCTATGTATTATATATATATATATGTATGGCCGACGTACTTTACGAGGATCCGAATCTTTGGCAGGAATCTCGTAGCTCTGCTTTTCTTTCTCACGTCGTAAGTAAGAAATAAATTATAAAAAAATTTAATAATAATAATCACAAGGAGTGTTGTAATTACACGAGGGTATGCGCGGGCTTTGCCTCGCGATGTCAGGATCCGCGTCGATGATGAGAAATAAATCGACGCGGAAGTTTCGTGATCGAGTGGCCGTTTAAAAGTATTAAATTTTCACGTTCAACCTCGAGTCTTTGCTTATTTTCTGGTTTTTTCTTTGCTTTTTTTCGTATTTATTTCCGGCGAATTTTTTTGAAAAATTTTCACATGGAGAGGAAAAGAAAATCTTTTTATTTAGGGACGAGGTTAACGAGGGCAATCGTAGGGGATGAAGTGCGTTGGGGAAGTGGCACGAAATAGGGCGAATGAGGAAGGAAAGAGAGGAAGAGAGAGAGAGAGAGAAAGAGATTTGTGTAAAGTTACGAGAGTCACGGGATAATCGATCGACCTGCGGAAATGACCGTAAATTTTCACCGCCGGACACCTCGTTACCCTCTCGAGTGCCGTGAGTGCGTTCGCGTGAGTTATATGTCTGTTTTCGAAAAAAAAAATGAAAGAAAAATACACGAAATAACAGAAAAAAATGAGAAACGCGTAGAGCTAGGCGAGACGAGAAAGATAATTTCCCTCGTTCGCTAGAACGATCGTTTCCTTCTCTCTCTTCCTTTCTGGTTCCAGCGAAAGAGAGAGAGAGATTGATTGATAGTTTTTATTATGCCCAACAATATCTATAAAGCAAAAGTACAAAAAGCTAATAATACAAAACTTAATAAAATAAAATAAAATCAGGTACAAAGGTGAAAAATACAAAACTTGCTAGATTAACTTTAAATAAGTTACAATGATACTTTGCTAATCTAAGAGAGTCGGTGCAAATGTAACAATTGTATAACAATGTGACAATATAATAAAAATTTTGGAAACATTATTGCCTTTTAACACGTGGGAGGGATGAGCTCGCACGAGTAGTTTAAAAGCGATGAAGTCGAGAGATTGATTGATTAATTGATTGGTCTTCATTAGCTTTCAGTAGTTACATTTGATATTAGAATTCTGAAATATCACTTCAATTTCTTAATCTATATAGTTTTTCTTCTACTATTATTTACATAACTATTCTACCAGCTCTTCCTCACTACTTTTAATACACAGTACTCACACTTTTCTGAACTTTAACAGTGTCCGCTCCTCTTTTATTTCCATTGGCAGCTTATTATATCTTTTAAATCCATCATATAACAACATTTTTTGTTCCTCTCTTGTCTCACATCTGTTTATAAGTAAAGCGATCCTCTATCTTGTTCGCGAGAGAGAAATAGTTCTGCTAGCCTTACGTTCTACCAACGAGATTCTAAAACCTCGCACGAGTTTACCAAGCTCCTTTACAAGTGAAAATCAATCTCAACAACGTCGATAAACCTTGGCAATTATCCACAAATTTAATTAAATAAATTTCAATTTAAAAAAGAAAATCAAAACAATTTACATAAAATTTAAAAAACTATATTTCTCGTAAAAAAAATTGGTAATCTTAAGAAAAATCAGATCATTTCCAATTCCCCCGAGCGAGTCTGAAATTAATCTATACGATTTGATCAAATTAACGACTAATTAACGTTAATTAGTCGACATCCCTTTGTGTACAAAATCTTCCCCATTAATTAAGACACACACACATATATATACATTCCCGCATCTCCCAGTCTTTCCTACGCCACGGATTCGGATCTGTCGTCTACATTAGTTCACCCGGGGAGCAACAATGCGCTCATTCAGAGTCCTCGAGCTCCCTCTCTCTCTCTCTCTCTCTCTCTCTCCATGCGCACGTAGGCGCGCATTATTGAATTCACCGGTAGGACAACGGCGACGAGTGGCAATGGCCGAGATCGAGTGAGAGAGAGAGAGAGAGAGACAGCGATAGCGTGAGAGAGGGATGAAGTAGAGAGAAGGGGTTGTCCGTGAATGCTATCTATATTATCCAAAAAAAGAAGAGAGCGAGAGAGCGAGAGAGAGGAAAAGGGTTCTCGAGAGTTCGCTATACGGCCACGGGTCTCGCCGCTGTTTAGCGTAGATCGAGATAATCTTCTCGTATCTGCGTGTCGCCGAAAAGCGAAGTGCTACGCCCAAAGAGCGAGAGAGAGAGAGAGAGAGAGCAAAGGGCTAGATGCGTGAGAGATACGCTTGTTCGAGGGCATGCCGCGCGCTTCCAAATCTAATGTGACGTCTGTGTCACGTACCAATCTCTCACGAGCGAGACGAAAAGAGAGAGAGAGAGAGAGAGAGAGAGAGAGAGAGAGAGAGAGAGAGAGAGAGAGAGAGAGAGTAAGAGAGCTTTGTATGTTTCTCTCGCTATTCTCTCGAGTTTCTGTGACTCGCTGTGTGTCCTCCCTCCCATAATTCCCTTTGTACCGTACGCATCTCGCTCCTTCTACCTAAACATGTGTGTATCAGGAGGAAGGGAGGGAGGAGGGAGCTTCTCGTACAGTTTGATATGCTGGTCTACCAGGCAATGTGCTATACATCACTCGCCCAACGTACCCGGAACTCTCTCGAAGAGTTCGCGGCTTTCGCGTGTGCGCGCGAATTGCCTCGAGGGCTTCTTCTCTTATTTTTTTAAAAAATTTTTTAAACACTGAATTTCTCGCACGATTCGTAGAAAAAATTCTTAAGAATATTTTCTCAGTTTTATAAAAAATTTGGAAAAAAAATGTGTTACGAAATTGGCGAGGGAATTAATTACTCGAGAGATTGGAAGGACGGATTTTAATGCGGATCAGGTGGACGCAAAATTCAGACGATTCTTACGGAGTTCCGCGAACTTTCGGCTAATCTCGGTTCACGCACAAAATCCTAATCATCTCTGTCTCGGAGGAGGCGTGGAGCAAGGAAGAATGGCGCAGTTCTATAATCTCGTCATTGTTTTCAGCCCCGGAAGCGAACGCTGACCTCAACGGCCGATCCGCAATTAGTCCGAGGTGGAAGGGGGAGGCTAAGTGGAGCGAATGGAAAAAGATTTCGACAGGCTCTTCTTGTTCACGGGACGTACTTACTTCGTATATCTCGTTGCTCGTAACTAGAGCGGATTTAGCGTGGAAGATTATTCGAATTACTTGGAAAATATACCGGAAAGATTGTCGAAGCGATTTTCCTACGGTCGTAAAGAATTTTTACGATTTAACGAGTATTTTGGATAAATGTAATGGGTGAATAGACTCGGGAGGGTCGAGAATGAGAAGTTGACATTAGGAAATCGATGCGAATTTTGGCTCGAGCCATTCGCTTCGACCGCCCGACGGTTAATGACGTAATTAGCAAAAGTCCTGTTCGGCTTCCGGAAGTCGTTTCGAGACTCTCGTTTCACGACAGGAAATGCCTGATGTCTCAGTTGACTTTTCGTATCGTATGGCGATGTGCAAAATTATCTTGCTCAAGACCTCGACAGTCTCGTCGTAGCGACGCCGAGGGCGCCAGGGTGTTTCCTCGCCGTCGCATGAAAATCTCGAACGCCAGGGATCTTTAAGAAAATTTGTAAAAATTAATCCTTGAATATTTCAAAATAAAGAAAAAATTCGATCGAAGTTTCGATAAAAAATTTGTTAATGTTGAAAAAAGTTTCAAATTTAATTTTCGATTCTTAAAAATGATTTTTTAAATTAAACAGACAATAAATGATCACCGATTCGTCGACTGTTGAATTTTCGAATTTCTGAAAAAAGAAATTCAATTAATTTCATCAAAAATATTTTACTGTTGAAAAAATTTCCAAATTTGATTTTCGATTCTTAAAAATTATTTTTTAAATAAAACAGCCAATAAACGATCACCGATTCGTCGACCATTGAATTCCTGAATTTCTGAAAAAAGAAATTCAATTAATTTCATCAAAAATATTTTTATGTTGAAAAAATTTTCAAATTTGATTTTCGATCCTTAAAAATTATTTTTTAAATAAAACAGCCAATAAACGATCACCGATTCATCGACTGTCGGATTCCTGAATTCCTGAAAAGAAAATTCAACTAGTTTCCATAAAAAATATTTCAATATCGAAAAAAGCTTTCAAATTTAATTTTCGTTTATTAAAAATAATGATTTAAATAAAATCGATAATAAACGATCACCGGTTCATCGACCATTGAATTCCTGAAGTGTCGTCCGATCGATACAAACTCCATCCTGTTCTTCCAGAGTCCTCAAAGTCCTTAATAAGGATGTCGCGTTTGGACGAGAAGCGACGGGTCTAACCGCAGATTCCCCCGTGTCATCGGATGATGCGTACACGTAATCGTTCCTACGATCTAAATCCTCCTCCTACATATATAAATGTCTATATACAATACAGATATATCATGATATCTAACCACAGCTGTGGAAGCAACGAAACGGTGACTCGCCTGCGACACAGGACAACGCGGTACAAAACACCCATAGGTACGCGTCCTGATCGTTAAAGACGCGAATTCGAGTCCTGCAGGACTATGACGTTACTGATCCTGGTCAACGTATAAATATACAGTAGGTCGGGGTAAAATGCATCAGTCAAGAACCAAAAACTATTTTTGATTTTCACGACTGATGCATTTTACCCCGAGCTACTTCTCTGTACGCACACGCGGATGTACAAATCCAGCAATAGTTTGTAGGATGGACACAGAGGGCGTTGGTAAGGGGGGAGTGAGTAGCACAGTGAGTGAGACGGAGCAAAATCGAGGGATGCAGATGAGATCGTATCGGTGGTCGCGTAATCGTCGGATCTCGGTGAGGACAATACCGGGTGTTCTCTCATTCTCTCTCTCTCTGTCTCTCTATGTATACTATATGTTCGTGAACACTCAAACATTGCTTAACAATGGACTCTAAACGGCCGCGACAGCTGCCCGACGCGCACTGCGAGAGAGCGTTAACGAAAAAAGAAAAGAAAAGAGGAAGAGGAAAAAGGACGAGAGTGGAAGAAAAAAAGGAAATATATAAAAATCCAAAGAAGGAAAAAGATAGAACGAAGTTTCATCTCGCGATTTTCTTTTAGTTTGTGGCAAAATGGCGGGAGTTGCAAGGATGCTACGCGGATGATTTTTTTCTCTTCTTCTTGTTCTTCTTGGGTCAAAACGGAAGACGCGAGAGAGAAAGAGCGCTTGCGCGCTAATCTCTCACTGGGGTAAAGTATTTAGATGAGATCTTGGCAAGATGAGATTCGTGACGCGATAGGACGAATGTACTTACTTACCACGTGGATATCGATGGCGGGAAGCTTTGAAACGAAAGTGTCCATCACCCCGTGGAGGCTCTCGCGCGATTTGTCCGGTCTCGTCTCGCGTTTCTTTTGACACTTTTACTCACCGACCCGGATCGTTTCGAGATTTTGTCCCAAGGAAAGCGAACGATCCAAATTTTTTAAAATTCATTCTTACTGACAATTCGAAATAGGAAGAATTGCGAAAAATTCTCTATTTTCTCAGATTTTCAATGAAAAATCGTTTTAAAAAAATTGATAATTTACGTATGTTCGGACAGGACGAGTATTAAATTCGTACGAGCGAAAGGAAAGAAAAATAAGACCCGGATCGTTTCGAGATTTTGTCCCAAAGAAATCGAAAGGTCCAAATTTTTCAAAATTTATCCTTAGCGCCAATTCGAAATACGAAAAATCGCCAAAAATTGACAATTTTCTCAGATTTTCAACGAAAAATCGTTTTAAAAAAATTGAAAATTTACGTACGTTCGGACAGGACGAGCATTAAATTCGTACGAGCGAAAGGAAAGAAAAAAAAAGATCCGGATCGTTTCGAGATTTTGCCCCAAGGAAAGCGAAAGATCCAAATTTTTCAACCTTACCGCCAATTCAAAATATGAAAAATCACGAAAAATTCTCAATTTTCTCAGATTTTCTACGAAAAATCGTTTCCAAAAATCGGGAATTATTACCCTCGTTTTTTCTCTAGAAAATTTACGTACGTTCGTACAGGGACGAGCATTAAATTCGTACGAGCGAAAGTAAAGAAAAAAAAAACCCAAAGAATGAAAAAACCACGAAGTGAAAGCACCCCATGGGGGTCTCTCTGTATTTCTCCCCCTTACCTCTTCCCTCTTCCCCCAAAGACTCTTACCCCGGCATAAAAACTGAAAATCCGCAGATCGGCGATTCACGATAACTCAAAATACAGCTGCCCCGGAGTTTGCGGTGACCCGATGTCGAGAGCTTCTTCGCGTTTGCCTCTCTCTCTCCCTCTTCATCTTCTTCTCTTCCTCCAACTCCATGCGTCTTCAGGTCCCTCTCGTTTTCTCTCTCTAGCTCGTCCTCTTCTCCCTCTCGAGTCGAGCGAAGCAGTTCGTTGCAGCAGGCACAACTCGCGTAGATCGCAGGCTTGATTAGAACTCTGCTTGTATGTGGAGCGAGCACAGGGGGGTGAGTAGGGGGTAAGGCGGGGGGGGGGGGGGATATTTTGACTGGAACGAAGCGTAATTTGGCGAGCATTGTGGAGACTCCATTGTCGCGACGTACCCAACGAAAAATGTGCGTGTTCGCCATAACGACGACCCCTACGACGACGTTGACGATGCACCAACCCCCTACCCCCTACTATTCTTCCATTTACCTTTTTTTTCGCGCTATATTCTTACCTCAATTTTTATTCTCTCGTTTCTCGCGACGATATATCGTTTTCCCATTATAAAGATGGACGCGTGAACATCCCTCCAGCCTCACTCCCACCCCTAACCTTGCGAAGAATGATTTTTGAAGCGTATTCATCGACGATCAACATATTTGTCCACGATTTGTTCGTCCAGGAGAAATATCGTTTGTCCTTGACCATAAGTGAAATTTACGACGGATTTTTCGAGGGTTTGTTCTTTTTCTTTCTTTCCTTTTGCTCCTGGCGAACCATCGATGACGAAACGAGCTGGCAGCTGTGTGTAAAAAAAATGATATATCTTCCAGGAAACGAGACGAGGCATGATTATTTTTCCAGGACGCGTTGGTGGTGGTCGAACGACGCGTGTGCGTCCACAGGATGGAACTCATATATTACGGGAGTAGGAAGGAGAGTTGGTGGGTGATCGCGAGAGGGTGTAGACCTTTCTCTCTCTCTCTCTCTCTCTCTCTCTGTCTCTCTTTCTCTCGTACACTCTCCGACCTCACCTAGGGAGAAAAAGGATACAGCCGCACGCGCGTTCTCCCATAGGGGTAGCAAACGTTCGCGGGAGTGGTAGCTCGATTGGACCTCGACGGGAGGTCCGCTTCTTCTTCCTACCTTTCTCGCACATTCATCGTGAAGCAAAAAGGGAAAACAAAAGGAAAAAACGAAAATATCGCCTCAAAGATTTCATTAACTATACAAAGTCTCCTTCAGAAACGTAAGAAAAAGTGAACAAAATTTCAATAAAAAATTTAAGAAATTTTATCTCTGGCTTAATTTTTAATTTTCATTACAATAAATTAAAAAAAAACACGTAATAAATATTTCGCAATTATCTCATCGTTTTTTCAACGTTACAAAATCATTCCAAAATTCCGAGAAATTCTGCTCATTGCCCAGAAGAAAAAAAAATTTGTTTTTTTTTACCAAGTCTGAGAATTTCGCAGACATCGACCAGGTGATCGACCACGCTCGAGTTGGGTCAAGCGGTCGCCCGGGAGACCCGTGAAGTTAGTTAAGCCATTCGTTAGGACGAAGATCGCCACGAATTCACGAACATCTCGCGGGTAAGAGACGAGGTGAGGTCGGGTGAAGAAGAGGCGGGGGGAGGGGGGTGAGAGCACAGGTTGGTGGGAATGGGACTCGGACACGGTGTCAGTGACAAACGAGCGACTTCGCGGCAGGGCGAACCCTCGTCACGCACACACACACACACATACACATACGCGCGAGAAGAAAACGAGGAGAAGGGAACAGGACGACGCACGAATCTGGTGCCCTAGACCCCCCCCCTCTCCCTTACCTCACCCCCAGTCTCCCACGCGATGGGTGCATGAATGACCCGAACGAGATTTTGTTCCAATGGAATGTTTTACCGAAGCTCAGTCGGTGATCGTTCAACTAACACTAAGAAGAAAAACTCGACGTTATGGAACGAGGCGCGAGACGATTCGACGAAAAAAAAATGAAGAAATGAAGAAAAGTCATTCATTAGAAAATCAAATTATTTTCCAGGAAGGAGAGAGGGTTTGATTGATTGATTGATATATTTAATTATGCTCTAGCTAGCTATGACGCAAATACAGGAAGCTCGTAACTGCACAAGCCAGGCAAATATGTAAGTTTGCAAAATTACAATTTGTGTCAGTTGAACGAATTTCCAAAAGTTTAGAAGATTTAATTCGATAAAAAAAAATGAAGATAAAAAAGTCAATTATTAGAAAATCAAATTATTTTGCAGGAAGGAGAAAGAGATTGATTGATTGATTGATTGATATATTTAATTATGCTCTAGCTAGCTATGACGCAAATACAGGAAGCTCGTAACTGCACAAGCCATGCAAATATGTAAGTTTACAAATTTACGATTTGTGTCAGTTGAACAACTTTCCAAACGTTGACAAGATTCAATTCGACGAAAAAAAAAAATGAAGAAGGGAAGAATAGTCAGTCATTAGAAAATCAAATTATTTTCCAGGAAGGGGAGTGAGATTGATTGATTGATAATATTTAATTATGCTCTAGCTAGCTATGGGGAAAATACAGGAAGCTCATAACTGCACAAGCCATGCAAACACGTAGGCTTGCAAATTTACGATTTGTGCCAATTGAACAAATTTCCAAAATTTACAAGATTCAATAATAATAACCATAAAACATAAATATAATAACAAGATATATAAAAATGAGGTAGAGAGAGAGAGAGAGAGAGAAAGAGAGAGATATTAAAAAATTCTTCGAATCTCAACCGCCTTGTCCCTCAAACTCCCAGGACGTCACTCGATGAAAAATTTCTCGCCTGCTTCCGCAACGACACCACGAGATGGAAAAAGGGTGTGGCGGAGCATAGGAGATAGAACGAACGATCGGTATACGGTAGCTAAATGGGCAGAGGCTCGAAGGGGGTAACACAGACAAGAGAAGAAAAAGAAAAACGTTCTTGTAAAGGAGAGACGAGAGGATGGATCAGATTTGGTTAAAACGGTCTTCCGTCTGGACCGCAAGTATAAATATACACTATATATAAATATATACATACATATGTGTAAAGAAAAGAAAGAAAGAAAAAAACGAGAAAAAAAAAGACTTCTATCTACGAATCTCTCCCGTAGGTTGTTAAGTATGGGTGTTTCCCTATGGATAACAGGATGTCCTCTGATTGGCCTCTTGTCCCGCGCGAGATTATCGTAGCACCCTCTTCTCTCTTACCGATCGCGTCCCGGATTTTCACTATCCCAAATTCTTCGACGCGTTAAACATATATATATATATATACACACATACAAATTTGCATTTAGACATTTCGTGAGGAATTTCGGGGGCACGGTGGCTTAAATTTACGACTAGTCGAGAATAAACGATTTTGAATACCTGTCGTCCGCCATTTAAATAAAGATCTCTATAAATATGCAATAATCGAGAAGGTTATCGTTTCAACGTATTTTTCACGTGAGAGATAAGCCCACGCGTGAGTCATCTTCTTGGATGATCCAATTGAATTTCCGGTAGGGTAGAACGGTATGAAGAGGAAAAGAAAAAAAAAACAAAGAGAGAAAAGTCAAAGTGCACACACGAGTTAAGTTCGTTCCCTTGACGAAACGGGAGTTTTTATTACGAAGTTAGGTTGACTCTCGAGGAGGTAGTCGCTGTATACGAGGATCATCCGCAGGGTGGATTCCTCGACGACGTATTATCTCGATTAACTAGGGCCGGCATCTTTCGCGATACGATGAAAGGCTCGGACTATTCAGAGGACAAACTCGATTCACTACGAACTGGACTCTCCCTCATATATATAGGTACATTATATATAATATAATATAATATAATATAATTATATTATATAATATATTACAATTATAATATAATATAATATAATATAATATAATATAATATAATATAATATAATATAATATAATATAATATAATATAATATAATATAATATAATATAATATTATATAATATAATATAATATAATATAATATAATATAATATAATATAATATAATATATAATAATAATAATAATAATAATATAATATAATATAATATAATATATAATAATAATAATAATAATATATTATTATTATTATTATTAATATATTATATATTATTATATAATAATAAAACAATAATATATAACATAATATAATATATATAATAATAATTACAATATTATAATAATTATATAGTTATTATATATTATATAATTATTATATATTATATATTATTATTATTATATAATTATATATTATCATATAATAATAAAATAATAATGTTTATATATAATAATTATAATACTATTATAATAACTATATAGTTATTATATATTACATAATTATATAATATATGATATTACATTATATACAATAATATAATATAATATTATATATATAAGAGAGCTTGAACTAGTTATATAATATTATATTATATTATTTTTATACATACAAAGAAGGTTCATATCTATATAGACGTGTTTTAACACCAACGTCCGAGAGAACACGAGATAACATTTTGTGCAAATGGGAGCCGGGATCAAGATTGTTTTTTGTCACATGACCGAGCATCACAGCTGTGAATATTGAGAGAAGGGATAGTAACGTATATAAGAAGTCAGTAAGGGCTGGGGGGGGTGAAAGAGCGAAATGGACGAGAGAAGATGGTACGAGGTGACCACTTGGACGAACGTGAAGAGCGAACGGAGCTTTGATCATCGCGAGTGTGTAAGCCAAAATTTCACTCCGTCTCGTTTTTTTAGAGATTCTCTCTCTCCCTCTCTCTTTCTCCCTGATACAAGCTTTTAGAGCACACTACCACTGCTCTCCTACGACCCTTTTCTTTTTTTGAACTCTCGCTGCGGCGAGATGGAAGGACGAGGAAGGAGGCGCGAAGGGATGAGAAGGAGGAGGAAGGAGACGGTTGGATTAAGGCGGAGGAAAGCTGGTTTCCAGCTAGCGAACAAGCACACGGCTTCCATATAGTCGATGTACGTACCTCTTCCTCCTCGCACTCCCTCGCTCTCTCTGTGCTCCCGGTCTATGGAGATACTCCAGCGAGATACGCTTCAGTCCCCGGCGGCGTATGGACTCTCGCTCACTCCGGCTCGCTCTGGGTCTTTCTCTCTGTCTTTCACTCTACTATCCCCTCCTCCCCCTCCCCACTCCACCACTTCTTTCCTCATCTCATCTCACCCTCTCGGCCTGAAGATAGAGCTGATATTATTCAGCTAGCCTCGCTCACTAATTCCATTCATTCTCGTCTCGGACGAGAGAGAGCGAGAGAGCTTCTCTCTTTTGCTTATATGCCATGGCTCGATGCTTCTTGTCCTCCTACGTTGCCCGTCGTTAGACCCGTATCGTCCAGACTTTATTATGAACTTTTTTGTTTTCCTGTTGGTTGACGGGAAAAATTGTTTTTTTTTAACGACAAATGTTAATGTTGAGTTAATTTTTGATATTTTAGGGAGGAGATTTTGTTAATGTTTTCATCGAGGATCGAGTGTTTTTCGAGAATGAGGACGGTGGTGCGAGGAGAGAATGGCAGACTCGTGTTTGATAGTTTAAATGTGTTTGCGGCATTCGTAATAATCGTATCGAGAACAAAGAACAGTATGTCGAGGAAGTAGATTCGACCCCGCCTGATCTTCTCGCAGATGCGCGACTACCACAATTACGCTTGTATCGCAGCCGGTGTTGCGATAGCGGCACCGCGGGGATTCCGCAGGAGCGGTGTATGTAATTGTGAGAGAGAGAGAGAGAGAGAGAGAGGGGAATTTGGGTGTCATGAACAACGCGTTACCGAATTATACGCGACCCTCGCACAGTTACGACACTTAATGGCGATTCGAACCCTCCTCGTGAATCCTTGAACTATACACACGCGTTTACACGCACCATTCCGGTCTACATCGTTCGGAAAGTCTATACAGGTACGCCTAACACATGTATATTTATCATTCACAACGATATTTTATCGTTCTAACTCGTTCTTTTAACGATTTCACACCGTAACGTATATTTTTCCTAATTTCGATTCAAATTACGCGCGGCGATGCGCAGAAGGACCAAATTCGTACTTTTGCGCATCTAGCGTCGCGCCTCCACAGTTTTAAATCTTCCCGCCGTTTTACTCAACTACCTGACAAATATTCAATATTAAAAACAGTCAGTGATCCATAAATTCGTCCCAAACGATAACAAAAGATCGATAAATTATTATCAACACCAAAATTTCAAACTCCATCTCACATATTGCACGATAACCATAAGATTCGAATAATCACCGTAGCAAAAACGAGCTCAATGAAAACTTTCGTCCCGCATTCCTTCGGCATTTGGAAATTTCACGATGGTGCAGTGTGCGTACCTAATTGCTCGACTTATCGAACGACTGCGCGAACTAACGAAGTTAATCCAAAACATATTCGTTGGTTTAACCGAGTGTAAGGCACACGTATACATATATAAATATATAAAGAGAGAGAGAGAGAGAGAGAGAGATTCGGTCGATTTGATACCGCAGCATCTCACTGGGATGTTTGCACCCTTAAAGTACCGCCGGGGGTTGATTCTAGCTTGCTGGTTACGCGGGGTGAGTTTCGTGTGTGTTATACGCGCGAACCCTTCGTCGATATTAACCCTCGGTTCTGCTATTATATATATATATATATATATATATATATATATATATATATATATATATATATATATATATATATATGTAGAAACACGACCCTTGATCGCCGTAACGAACCCCTAGTTTTAGTCACACCGAGTGCTAACAGTTATTTATATACGTATCCGTATAGGGTGCCACCAGTCATTTATCCCCTCCCCCGCCACCCGCTGTGCTTTCACCCAGCAAAAATAATATACACGTATACGTGTGTCCATATTACACTTAATGCTCGCTTCTCTCGAATCAAAACTCGTGCTCACTTTGACGCGACACACTATTACCATTAAAAAACATTTATTTAAGCCAAAATCCTTCATATTTCTATATAAATTGAACATTTCGATTTAACAATCGAAATATTAATTATTTTATTCGAACGATCGAATAAAATCAATATTAATTTTCGTTTTCTTGATAAAGGATTGAAAATATTTGTTACTTTTTCACATTTGATCGAATTGTACTTAAAAATTGCATTTTGACAATTTATCCTTGTCTCGTTGCAAGATCATTGCTGAGGGAAAAATTGTTGGGGGATATCGCGGTCGAAGGGAAGGTCCTTTCCAGGACCATGAGCTTCGACAAACCCTGTTTTTTTGTTCCGGACAACGAGATATCTCACTACACACACACACACCCATATATTTATATAAAAAGAGAGAGAGAGAGAGAGAGAAATTGTTAGTAATATATATATATATAATATAGTAATAATATAATAAAATAATAATAATAATAATATAAACTATATTATTATTGTTATTATTATTAATATTATTATATTATTACTATATTATATATATTACTAATAATTTGTCTCTCTCTCTCTCTCTTCCTAGCTAATAATATATATATAATATAGTAATAATATAATAATATAATAATAATAATAATAACAATAATAATATAGTATATAAAATTATTATTATTATATTGATATACTATATATACATATTATTGTTATACTATATATTATATTGTATATATTAATAGAGAGAGAGAGAGAGAGAGAGAGAGAGAGAGAGAGAGAGAGAGAGAGAGAGAGAGAGAGTGTTTTTTTCATTTCTATATATTACAAAGAAAGTTATAGTAGTAGTAAGATATTTCGTCATAGGGAACAAAAAAGGGCTATATATATTATATATATAATAATGTATATATATATGCGTTTCCGTAAACCCGTATAAGAATACTTCCTCGGCGAGATAAGAGTTATCTGTCGAGCTCCGATACGATAGAATCCCCGGTTGTAGACACGAAAGCTACTCCTGTAACGCGGCAGTGCCATAGCTACGTATGAAATATATAAGCGATTTGTGCTTTAGCCTGCCGTTTGTCCCATGAACGCTTCTCAGTGGCCGCGTGCGTACGAAATTCATCCCTCATCCCCTAAAACGAGACACGAACTCTCTCGTTGACTCGCCGTCGACATTCCCGTGCCAAACGTTACGAGAGTAACCAGTCAGTTATGCCGGAGAGGGTGGTTTTTCTCTCGCGACCTGAAAGACAACCCCTATTGTTCGCCACGTGATGCATCGTCTCGTAAATACTCGATTTCTCCCCTACGAATTGCATTTTGACGAAAAAAAAAACGTCGAGAACAAAAAAAATTGTCGCCAAATCTTTCGTGACAAAAAATGTCTCTCTTCAATTATCAATTTATAAACAAATTCTTTTTTCTCGAGAATAAAAATTCGATCGATTATCGAGAACTGGATCGTATTTTATCCGTTCGATCATGCGCAACGATATATCTTTTTTCTTTCGTCTCTCCTTTACCTTCCAAAACGTTCTTCGACTTTCTAAGTCTCGACGAAACTATCCGCGAGTTAGTACGTTACCCGCGTATTAATAATAAAATCAAGACTATATCTTCGTACGGGGCATGAATATCTCGTCGTTTTGGCCCCCCCTCCCCCTTCCCTCCTCCAGCTAGTATAGAGTAGCCAAGGAACGCGAGAGATCTGCCCCGCGAGATTTTATCGCGAACCATCGCCCCGTGGAGAGTTTTTCGACTATAATTATATACGAGAGCTCCACGCACCCAGCCACCGCGTATATTATTATTGATATACTTGTACACCGTATGAAATTTTACAACGTACGCACGTATAAGCTCATATACATATATATATGTATATATATATTTATATACACAATATCCCTAGTCTGCGCAAAATCTCGGGCATGGTATTATAAGGACAATGCGTAACGGGTATCGGACTACATATACATATATATATATATATCACATATTCAACTTTTATACATACACGAAGAACGTACGTGCTTAAGCGTGAGAGCGAGTGGAAGTGAGAGTACAATGGACGCCCGAGGACGGGGGTGGAGTCGAACCAGAGCATGGAGAGTAACAGAGAGACACAGAGAGAGAGAGAGAGAGAGAGAGAGAAAGAAGAAAAGAGAGCATGAAGGATACAGTGGTGGGGGGAAGGTCCTTATTTGCATACACGGAACCACCCCATGCGTTTAGTCTCGGATACATGCTATCTATATGTATATATATTACTAACATTTTCTCTCTCTCTCTCTGTCCCTATATATATATAGGGATATATATTATTACTATATTAGTATATTATTATTATTATATTATATTATATTATTATATTATATTATATTATTATATTATATTATTATATTATATTATTATATTATATTATATTATATTATATTATTATATTATATTATATTATTATATTATATTATATTATATTATATTATATTATATTATATTATATTATATTATATTATATCATATTATATTATATTATATTATATTATATTATATTATATTATATTATATTATATTATATTATTATATTATTATATTATATTATATTATATTATATTATATTATATTATATTATATTATATTATATTATATTATATTATATTATATTATATTATATTATATTATATTATATTATATTATATTATATTATATTATATTATATTATATTATATTATATTATATTATATTATATTATATTATATTATATTATATTATATTATATTATTATATTATTATATTATTATATTATTATATTATTATATTATTATATTATTAGATTATATTATTATATTAGATTATTATATTATTATATTATAATATATTATTATATTATATTATTATATTAGATTATTATATTATTATATTATTATATTACTTTTATTTTTATTATTATTATTGTATTGTTACTATATTATATATATTACTAGCATTTTATCTCGCTCTCGCTCTCTCTTTCCCTTTCTCTCTCTCCTACTTTCTATATATATACATATGTATGCGTGTATGTATACGTAAAGATACGAAACGACCGTTTAAATTCCAACACTGAGCGCGTTTACTTTTATTGCGGATACGACGGGGCGAAGGGGTGCACGTGCTTTTAAACATATACGTGCAAATGTGAGTAGGTGTGGGAAAATGTACATTTAGATATACGAGCTATAAAGTGCATCGGACAAAATCACGACTGGAAGTTAATGCGTGCTCGAACATCGTTGCGTCAACAGTTTCGATTATTTCGACGCGTGTAACTATGTTTATTGCATTTTAGTGTCGTTGTACCGAGAGATAAAATGGGAGATCGTCTGGGAGAATTTGAAATCTGGACGACTGTTGGGAAAAGGATGAAGAGGGAAGTGAGAGGGATGAGGGTGGATATCGAGGGTGAAACGATATTTGGGAATATTGCGGTTAAGGTTAGTTTTTATATTTTCTTGCGTCACATGTACCGTGGTGTGAAAATGTATGCGGAAGTTTCGAAGACGCGACGGTATTTGTATTCCGCAGTTCACTAATCTCTACGGTTGGAATTCTTTTTTCTTTTAAGTCGTCTTGAAGTTTTGACATTTTCTCGACATATTTTGATGCCTCGGGTCTTTTCTGAAGGATGATCTTGCTCTCTCTCTCTCTCTCCCTCTTTCTTTTTCATAAACCGTGTCGACCGTGAAAAATCCGATCCTTCAAGGATCATCATCTTTTTTCTTCCTTCCCTCGACTCCTTCTTCGGGAATAGATTTGCCGGCTCATTTACTTCTCACAGTCAAACTTCTCCAAATCAACGAGACGATCGTCGTAACGAAATACAATTTTTAAAAATAAAAAAAATTGTAATTCGATGACCTAAAAAAACAAAAATATTTGTCAGTTCATTTTGTTTCTGCCGATCGAACTTCTCGAAGATAATCCTCTTTACGAAATAAAATCTTCAAAAGTTAAAAATGTAATAATTCGAGGGAAAAAAAACCCGATTGATTACACAAAGTCTTACTTTGTATCAATCTAAACGTCTATAATTGAATAAAAAAAAAAGCAGATATACATATATAAACGCGTGGCTCCCGTTGCGGTAAACGCGGGCGTTCGGTCACGCCGCGAAGCACCGAACGTGTCGAGAATCACTTAAGGACTCCCTTCTACCTCGATCACAGTGGTTAACAATGACGCGAGGACGAGAAGGAGAGCACCGAGAGAGCGAAGGAAAAGATTATAAAAAAAAAAAGCTCCGAGAGAGAGAGAGAGATGCAAATGGCCGGGAAAGAAACGAACGATGGTCGGAGAAAGAAAGAAAAAAAGATAACGAAATGCAGACGAGAGGATATAGGGAACGAGAAAGAGAAAGAGAGAAATGGAAACTGAACGGCGAGATATTCGATCGGGGTGGCTGGGGTGCGTGATGTGTTCGTGCGCGAGAGAAGTTGTAGAGTCGAGCAGCAGGACTCGAAGAAACAAAAAGGACACTCTTGTCTCTGTCTCCGTCTCGCATATTGGCCGAAGCGAAAGAACCGTACCTCCTCGGTCCTCGTCCACGCCGCGTTTAGATCGCGTATGTATAAAGCGAACTCGAAACGTTGCCACCACGGACATTGACAAGTGGACGACAATGCGAAGGCCAATCGAGTCACGATACATTGTGAAACGTTATCAATTTCACGAGACGATCGATGGAAATAAAAATACAAAAAAAAAGAAACAAATTCCGCAGATAAATTAATCATTTATTAATTTTAGAATTGTTAAATTGATCAAATACAAAAATTGAAGTCTGTAGAAAAAAGATATTTCCATTTTCGTAATTTATAAAATTAATTAAAAAATCAACCAAGGAAAATCAATTATTATAAATTTTAGAATTGCTAAATTGATAAAATACGAAAATTCATGTCTATAGAAAACAAACATTTCAATTTTAATTATTTAAAAAAAAGATTGTAATAAAATTAATGAAAAAATGAACGTTTAGGCAATTACTGCTGCTTTCTTTTTTTTTCACTTCATTGACAAGTGGACGACAATGCGAAGGCCAATCGAGTCACGATACGTTGTGAAACGTTATCAATTTCACGAGACGATCGATGGAAATAAAAATACAAAAAAAAACAAATTCCGTAGAAAAATTAATCATTTATTAATTTTAAAAATCCTAAATTGATCAAATACAAAAATTGAAGTCTCTAGAAAAAATATATTTCAATTTGAATAATTAAAAAAATTGATTGTAACAGAATTATTAAAAAATCAACCAAGGAAAATCAATTATTATTAATTTTATAATTGCTAAATTGATAAAATACGAAAATTCATGTCTATAGAAAACAAACATTTCAATTTTAATTATTTAAAAAAAAGATTGTAATAAAATTAATGAAAAAATGAACGTTTAGGAAATTACTGCTGCTTTCTTTTTTATTATTATTTTTTTTTCAATTCACGAGTAAGAGATGAAAATAAAAAGTGACTTGGAATATCGATCGTCGTATCGATAATCTGGAAGTCCCGACACGGGGAGAGTGAGAAAGCCAAACCGGACGACTCTCCTGTTGTCCTGTGACGGACATTGTGCTCCTGCGGTCTCGACGAGACGTTTTTTTTTTCAACCGTGCACACCATTATGATTATCATCGTTTTTTCCCTCTCGTTTTCGTCTCTCCCTCCGATCTTTTTTCTCTTCCTCTCACTTTGACATTCTCCTTTCACTCGTCAGCTCCGGATTCTACCGTACGTATCTCTCGCCCGATGCAACGTCCTGCGACATACAACGCCGTCGTACGAACCTGGCGGTGACACGCCAGATTTCTTTTCGACGTATCTATATGTATACATTTATATGCGTATGTGTGTGTGTGTGTGTGTGTGTTCCCTTTTATTGCCTAAGTAGTCCCACCGAGTGCTTTTCATATCGATATACACAAACGTTTCACGGTGTAAGGATTATAAAATTTCTCGGAATAAATTCCTGATATTTTATCCTGGAATGTAGAAGGACGTTTCGAAGGATATTAATAACAATGATAATCAATGAAATTATAATTTAATATTTTTTGATCGAAGGAAAAACAATGTTTACGTCAAAAATAATATTTTTGTATCGATTTTCACTTTTCGATGAGTTTAAAAAAATTGTTTAAATAGGTTTTGAAGTCGCGGTTGGATAAATCGCCCCAATTTCATGGCAACTATTATTCACTTGACTTTGGGGGAAAAAAAAGAAACAACCCCCCGCGAGTTCTTTCATACTCGTCTTTCATCCCTCGTGTGCCTATTACATCCCATTGTAAAAGGACGATAGCTATACCCGCGCAATTTAAAAGCTACAAGGACCCACCGAGCTCCGCCAATTTTTCAAATCCTGCCAGCAGGTACTTTTCCCTAACGTTTTCCAATGAAGAAAATATCAACGTCGAACAGCGGGTGTCCTCGAGAACTCGCTTTGCCAACTCGGTGGAGTCCTTGCTGTATATATGTATCCTTGGAAAAATAGTCAAAACAGCTCCACCCCCGTGGTCCATCTCGCCACGGGGACAAACATTAAATGGAGTGGGCCACGCGTTGCGGGAGGGCCTGTGGTAAATTCGAAAGGACCTCTTGTCCTTTGAGAAAACAGAACTTTTTCAAATATCTTGAAAAGTTAATTTTTTGTTTAAATATAAACAAAAGCACTTACAAAGATCTAACCAAAATAAACTTAGGTAATAATTGTGACCTTGACATTATGTCACAAGTTCAAAATAAATAAACAAAAATTATATTTTTAGCTAATTTTCGTAAAATTTCAACGTTCGATTTAATATCGAATGGATAGGAAATTGTAATATTTATTGAATAAAGCGTGAAGAGCATGAACGAGCAGGGTGTGTCGAAGCCCTCGAGCGACCAAACCCCCGAGGCCATACGTACCGTGACAACATCGAGTTTATCGTGTTTTGTACACGAATTCGTCAAGGCCAATATAATGGCTGTTTGGTGGCGGCGTGTACGCGATACGAACGGTACGAAGCTGCCAATAAAATTATTCAAGGTACGACATTACGATACGAGAGCGTCATTGTCCCAGCCACGATCAGAAAACCAGCCGCGAAATAACTTTCGTCTTCGGTCCAGTGTCCTCGCGTCGGATAATCGTGGAATGGGCTATTTCAATTAACTTCGGGGAGATATTAAATTTACCTCGGGATATTCTTCGGCAAATGTGAATCGCGCGGGTAGAGAGAGAGAGAGAAGCGAGCAAGGAAGAAGGGAGCGAGAGCATAAAGATATTGTAGTCGAGTGATTCATGAAGTGTATCGTGTGAGAGAGACAGAGAGAGATAGATAGAATCGCGAAAGAGAATCGACAAGGCGTGTGAACTCGGCGCGAAACGACTTATTTTCTCATCGTAAAAGTGTTTTACGATCTACACGCTGTGATAACTGATAGACCTTAAAAAAAAAACGTGTCGCGTGCTTGGTTCGGAGATACGAAAGATTTATGAAGATTGTTATTATATTATTTTCACAAATTGAGTCTCAATTAAATTTTAACATTTATGTCAAACGAGCTTACTTTGAAAAGGTTTTGGATTTTGGAAATTAAAAAGTTTACATCTTACATTCCTAAGTTCGACTAATTGCGTATTGTTTGAATTTATTAGTGAAAATGACAAAAAACTGAATATTTATGTAAATTGTAAGATGTTTCGATTATAATTGTGATATTCCTATTGCGAGGGAAATTTTCGATTATGAAATTACCCAACAAAGTCTTTTTGGATAAAACAAATTTTGAATACCTGGACCCCCCAAATTCTCGAAAGGAAAATATGAATTTCGACATTGGCACCTGCCGGGGGTCAATATTTTTTTTTGGTTCAAAAATACTTTGTAGGGCGATTGTGGAATCGGAAATTTGTCGCTGATGAAGATTATGACGTTATTTTGGTCGATATCTCAAAAACTCTAGAAGAAAAACGCAAAAAACCTGAAATAACGATTTACTTAAGATTCATAAAATCTGAAAAATCGAAAACGAAACTATGATTTTCTTGTTGTGCGGGAAATTTGCGATCGACATAGGCTCTTAGAGCTTGAGAAAGGATTAAAATTCACCGGAATACAATACATCGCAATATTGATGGATTTGCGAAACCTCGAAAAATCGGTTTTTCGCCAAGCTGTATCTCCGCTCTCATTCGTCGGACAGAAAATTTTACGAATAACTTTTTGAAGAACTCACCGAGCACTTGACAACCAGCCAAGAATCATCCGGATGGCTCCATTTTTGTGGCCGTGGCGGTCCTTCGAAAATCACGATTTTTGGGACCCATAGGAAGGGACCTGCAAAAAAACGCCTAGGCGATGAGGCCAAAATTTTGTTTGCTCTAAAATCCCTTTATTTCTCCATACTCGCATTACGCGGGAAATTTCCGTTTCCGAAGTGCCGCTACAAAGTTTTTTTGGACGAAAAATAATTTTGACCCCCTCCGGATCCCCCAAAGTCCAATTGCGTTACCAATTGCGTTTAAGTTAGTGATAATTGAATTGAAGATTTGTTATAATTATAATTAGAATATATTGTTATAATTTGTTATAATTATAATTAGAATATAAGAATACCATTGTCATTTGTGCATCGTTAATGCACATTGTTTTATCTATATTGAAAGTTGAAATTGCCCCAAAGTTTAACTAGGGCATAATAAATGTATCAAATCAAAATCAAATCAAAGTCAAGAAAGTAAATCACGAATGTCGACTACCGGCACCTGTCGGGGGTAAAATTTCTTTTTCATCCAAAAAGGCTTTAATTGTAGATTGGGAAATCGGAAATACCCCGCGCAACAAGAATATCATAATTATAATCTCGATATATAACAATTTACAGAAATATTCAGCTTTTCGATCTTTTCACCACTACAAACACATTTAAACCGTATTTTGAGGCTTTATTGAAGCAGCCTCAATAACTATCAAAGATACCCATAATGTCAACGCAACCCTCTTTTACAGTAATTAAAAAAATTGTAAATTTTATTACCAAAAATGAAAAAATGTGTAAAATACGAAATCGGTGATGAAACTTCAAGCTCTAAAAGGAGTCCGCGTGAACATTTCAAAAACCCTCGACAATACAACAAACTACAGTTAAGGGGGTGCGAGAAATAAGGGTGGAAAACGTGAAGAATTATTACCTTTCGATCGTTTTTATTGTTCACCTGTGGCGTAAGACCATAGAACAAGCTCAAAGTGCGCAGGGTAAAATCGAGTCTACGAACCTCTCTCTGTATCTCAGTGCCCTGGACCAGAAGAGAGGGAGAGCTCGTGAAGTAAAGGTCTCGAGGAAACCCCGCTGTCACGAGAAAACGAACGAGAAGGACTCTATCCATTTCGTGAGTAGAATGTCTCTGAGAATGCGAGACTGTAGTCGCGAGACTTTTCAAAATGTGTATAAGTATACGTGTGTGTGTGTATCTGTGTGATTTTCCATACAGCGAGCCACGCTTCTCTTTTTTTTCTGACCAAGTCGAAGAGACTTCGTTACAGTCACCGATCGCGAGAGGGAGAGAGAGAACAGAAAGAGAGGAAGGAAAGGAGAAAGAGACAGTTTAGGACGGAGGAGCGACGATCGCAAGAGCCATGGGTGGGCCAACCTGTCCCATGGGAATCTGCGGGTTCTCGACTCTTCTCCGCTATATCGTCTCGCGCACCACAAACCCTGCAGCCTCCTGCAACCGCATCACCGAAACGACGTTTACACGCCACTTGCTTGCGTCCTTGACTCGATCTAGCCCCATCGATACGACTACTTTTCGAGACATTTTATTTTATTTTTCGCGGACAAGTCCTCCCTCGATTCGGTCGAGTCACCCCCCTCACGGAAAACCCATCGTTCCTAGACTTGATTGATTTCTATTTCGAGAATATTTCTCGGAAGATGGAAAAAAAGAGCCTCTTCGCTCTCACGGTGTATTTTCGAAATTTTAGACGAAGGAGGGATGAAATTTGATTCGATTTTTAACAATTTCCAATGCCTGAAGATTAATTCTTACACTGTCGAATGATTCGTAGAAATGATTTATGTTTCTTTCGTTCGATCAATCGATTACAAAAAAGTTAAACATGATTAAAAAAAAATCATCGAAAAGTACGAAAACAAAGAAGAATGTTCTTATCGAGTGGCAATCTAGTAGGAGAGTGAGAGAGGGGGTGGAAATAACCCAGTGGAAGTATCCCACTAATATAAAGTATCGCAAGCAGTAGTGACTACAAGAGGCCCAAGCCAATTAATGACCCGGAGTCCCTTAATCCGGCTATTTGGCTTCAGGAATGACTTTTCATCCCTCCACCCCCGCGATCTCTCGACAACGCAGCTCTCTCCCCTTGTCCCCACTCCTTCCCTTCCCTGTATAATTTGATCCGGCGAGCGGGTCCTGGACTAAGCTTTTGCTTCCCCGAAGCAGCGACTAAGCGAGGGTGTTACGACACCCCACGAGAGAGCATTTTAACCCTGCAACTCCCCACCCTCTCTTCCTACCCAGTTCTACCCCTACAGCCTGACTAGCTCTCGGGGACAACGTGGTCTTCCTCGTGGATATCCAACAACGTTCTCTCTCTCTCTTTGCTCGAAAACGAGGGAGGAAAAAGATCGCGAGAGCGAAAGCGAGACAGAGAGAGAAGGGAAAAGATAGAGAAAGCAACCCCCCTATAGCACCGGCTCTACCCAAGGCATCAGCCACTTATCTGGCACGCGCATCGGATTGCGTCCCTTATCGCGAAACTGCACTACTTTTACCGCACGAGAGAACGCCGCTTTGGACCTCCCGCCCCCTTTCCTCTCCCGCTCTCTTTCTCTTCTCTTCTTTCCTGTATGGTACTTGCTTTTTCTCTCGACCCCTCTTCTAGCCAGTCAAATCCCCCTTTCCTTCCCACACCCGACGTCGCTTCTCGTGCCTCGCGACACTACTACCGACTACGACGCAACGAGTAAACGAGGAATCTCTTTCGAGAAACATTCGAGATTTTTCTCCGTCTCTCTTTCTCTCTAGGAGAGAAAAAAAATAAGATCGTCATGGGAACAGCCCCAAAAAAGAAAATGCGAGAACGAGGGGGGAAAATTGTTCCAGACGAATGACGTACGAAATGTTTGTTTCGTTCAATTCGAAAAAAGAAAGATTAATCGTTAGAAGTATTTTGAATTTCGTTAATTTGAAATATTTCGAACCACGATAATTAAAAATAAACAAATTGAGGAAAACACGCGCGTGTTAAGTTTCTATATATTTTTATAAATGGAGCCGAGAATTATTTTGTTCCTTTCGTCATCGCGCACGTGACAGAGGAGTTTGATATAAAATATTCGATTATGATTAATATACGAGATTTTTGTTGACGCCGTAGTAACACGCACGGCAAGTGTGACGCGGTTGATCGAGAGTCGTTCATCTCGCTTTTTCTCTCACTCCCTCTCTCTCTCTCTCTCTCTCGCCTCTCCGTTCCTTCGTATATCAAAAGTTATAATATTAATCGAGTTCCAAAGCCGAGAGATCGTGCACGGCTACATAGCAGTGGTCCACGGTGACGTCCGTCTACCAGTCGCCACGGCGAGAATCGAGCTACTCCGTTCGTACAAACACGACTGAGAAAAAGAGAGAGAGAGAGAAGCTCGCGAATGATTAATCGACTAATGATCGTGTCGCTTGGTACGATAACCCCAAAGACTTCGTTCGATCACCTCGCTCGCACGTTCTCCCCCTTCGTTCCACCCTTTATTCCATTAGGCACATGCGTCTATCACGAAAAAAATAAAACCCAATTTATGAATAATTTCTTCTTTTTTATTATTGTGTGGTTTAACCAGGCGCTCGGTCCTTTTTTATGAATTATACAGTCCGACCTCCAATTAAGAAAGCCGGCAATAAGAAACTTTCCTCAGTTTTTCACTCCAGCGCTTCCCCCCCTTCGGCTCGAACTCCGAACTCGAGAATTTCGTGTGCGGATCCTCCGGAAAAATGTGAGTGGGGGTATACGATATATAAGAAAAACTCTTCCTCTTGGAAGTTTTTGGTTTCTTATTTGGAGATTGGACTGTAATAAGAAGAAAAAAAAAACAAAAAAGACAACTTTATTTGACGAAAAGAAAACAAGATCGACTCGAATTAACT
The DNA here is from genome assembly GCA_946811545.1 of Netelia fuscicornis. Classification (NCBI taxonomy): domain Eukaryota; kingdom Metazoa; phylum Arthropoda; class Insecta; order Hymenoptera; family Ichneumonidae; genus Netelia; species Netelia fuscicornis. The sequence continues at coordinate 49,592,847 of OX328012.1, read as the reverse complement.
TAGGGATATTTATAGACGAGAAATTGAAATTTATTTCGACGTAAAATTCGATTCGAGTGTAAAATTTGGTTTGCGAATGGTTTTTTTTTTTTGCAAAAAGTCATTTTTTCTTTTTTTTTCGTCGGTGAGAAACTAGTCTGTCTCGTTTGTCTCGCTCGGCTATAAAATAGTTTCAAAAAGTGTATATATACGTCTCAATAACAAAAATACGACGAGATGAAATAGGGATGGGGTTGTGGAGGGGGGAGAGGGAGAAGAAGAAAAAGGAGTCGGAGAACTCTGGGAGATCTTTAGGCGCCACAATAATCCTTATAAAGCCCCGAATCCTTTTATACGACGCTGGTTATAAAGTCGTATATTACCCCGTGCGACTTTATACACACAATTTTTAACTGCGTTATAAAAGAAGCGTATATCTATGTAGAAAGCGATACCGCGAGCGCAACACACCGTTTCTTTCTCGCTCGGCTCTTTCTTTCATTTCCATGGGCCATGTGTCAGCGTGTTATTCGTATTTCTTAACGGGGGTTGTACGTTTACAAAGCGAAACGAATGAATCAAAAAAAAAGAGAAATGAAAAAAGTAGAAAAATAATAATAACAAAAAATAAAATGAAAAATAAGAAATAATCGAGGGAGTCGAATGGGAAAATAATAAAGAGATCCTTTCGTGTATATAAAAAGTTTCTCTATAGTCTCGAGCCAGAGTGAAGAGGGCCTAATGTTCGTCCTAAGAAACGCGACGTTAAATTTCTTTCAAAATATTTACGAAAAAAAAATTGCAAAATTTCGATTTCGAGCGAACTTTTGTAATTTTTGTCTTTTGACTGGAACGATTTCTAACAATTTTGTTGTATCTACCCGTTCAGCCATTGCGCTAAATCAAACCTTAAAGCGACCGTAAAATAATGTCCTATCCTCAAAAAAAAAGGTAAAAAAAAACAAAAATTCTGGAATTTGAGAAAAAAACGAAGTTCGAAACGCGCCGTTACTTTTTCCTCCTTTAAGGTGAAAAGTAATGTCCGAACGAAAGAAACGAAGAGGGTGTTCCGCGTAGAGGGTACCGTTAGGATGAACAGAAAAAAAGTGATCTACAGAGGGAAGAAGAATTTTCACCTCGTAGCGAGAGAGGCGCGCGCGCAGGGGTGTCCTCAAAGTCGAAAAGCGGTCGTTGCGAGAATTTTCTACCTTATACGAGACACGTTTCCTCCACCCCCTCCCCCAAAACCTTTCGGTTTTCCTCGGTCCTCGACGTTCATAAGTCACGGTCTTTACGAGTCCGAGATTTTTGTGGGTTGTCGAAAATTGCCGTAAAATTATGCAGAAATTTAGGGAAATGTTGGAGGCGAGTCTCTCAGAACCAAAACTATAGGTACAAAATAACCTTTACCTCACACACGCGCCCATAATAATCGTTTCGCCCAAAGCAGAGAGCCCACCGGGAACGCCTTGTTTTATTTTCCAGCTGTGTATTTCCTAAAATCGTTAATAAAGCTTAAATCATCCCTCGATCTTCGTTCACCCTTAAGGTAGTCCTCACGTTGGGTGGGGGATTAAAATTTTATTCCCGTTTTTTCTCACATTGGAAGTGGACCAAACGTTAAAGTTCATTAAGAAAAGTTGTTGCAAATCGACTAAAGAACAACATACTCAAAATTCAAATTGATCCTACGGAAAGTTTATTTGTTATATAATAAACAAAATCATGAATTTTGTTTTCCATAAGATTTGTTATAAAAACTAATCGAAGCTTCTTTGATGTCATATAAAAATGTGTGCAAAATTTCAACAGGCTTCATCGATCAAATGATCGAGATACTCGTTGTATAATGTTGAGATATTTAACACGGGCTCTTATGGGAGATTGCGAAAAGTGACGATTTTCAAGAATAAATGTCGTGATTTTTGAGTCGATAAAGGCCCCTGAAATTTTACACACATATACGTATGACATCAAAGAACGTTTCTGCAAATTTTCAGTGAAATCTAACGGAAACGCTGTAACGATACCCGAGTCGAAATTTTTACCCTCCAGTAGCCTCCGTTCACTCCAAATGTAAACCTCCAGAGTGGCAGAAAGTTTACATTTGGAGTGAACGGAGACTCAAATTTCCACTCGGGTAGGATTACCTTAAATACACCAATTTCTTCATTTCACAGAAAAAGAAAACGCAGAAACACAGAAACACAGAAAAAAGCTAAACCCACTCTTCACGACTCTTTCATTATTATTACCCACGAAATTGCAAATGACAATCATGTGGCCTCCTCTGTATATGTGTTTTTGTTTTCATTCTCTTTCTCCCATGTTTGTTCAAGGTGTGATTTACGTTTGACTGTCAGAAGTGTGAATGGAAGCTTGTATCAAATTTTTATTGTGCCCTGCGAGGGGTGGAAAGATGAGAACTTATATAGCAACGTGTATACATACTTATACATATAAATATATACACACGTAACTTTCAGTGAATAGAAAAGCGTGGGATACCTGGAAACAGGTGAGGAGAAACGATGATCAATGAAATGGATCGTTCTTTTGGCGGGAATTTTATATCTACGCACGCGTTATTATTGCTACGCTTATTATTATTATTTCTTCAAGAGGGTTTTCGTCTCTGGTACGCGATAATATTACCCAGACATCTGCATATTCCGCCTTTACGTTAAAGATACATACACACACACACACACATATATATATATATAAGTATGTATATGTTCGTGTAGGTGTATATGTATATATGACTAGAAGAGAAGGCTCTCGGAGGTCTCTTGGCTTGTTGAGCCCGCGCACCGCGGGCTCCCGTGATAATTGATTGTCTGAGACACCGGTATAATACGGTATAATTTGTCCGTCTCCGCGAGCACAATCGGACGTTATTGCTGCGAACGGATGCATCGCATCTGTAATCTTTTATTATGTCTCTCGTATAACCCACGGACGTGCTAAAGGAGCAGCAAAATGTAGTTGAGGGGGTGGCGGGGAGAGGGAGTTAAGGTGTGTGTCGGTTATGCGCACTCGGAACCCGGGCGTTCACCGATACATGGAAGAAAGAAAGAGAAAAGGAGAGAGGGGGGAGGGAGAGAGAGAGAGAGAGAGAAGAGTTAAAAGAGTCTTGTTACCGGTAGATATTAATCCCGTCCATTAAAAACTGGACGAGTGAAAAATCGTGGTGCGTAAAAAAAGAGCAAACAAAAATCGTAAGGAAAACAAGAAAGAAAGAAGAGATATAAAAAGCAGCGAGAAGGAGCTACCTGTGTTGAATCGCGAGAGCGAAGAAGCAGGTACCGCTCGGTGGGATACGAGCGATGCCCACGCCGTCTACCGAGCCTTATACGCACTCTCCGCGGGGTGGCTACTCACGCGCATGCGCGGTTGCTCCTCGACCCCCACCCGTTTCTCTCTCTCAAACAAATTTTTACCAAAGACCCCCGACTCAAACTGATTTCGAACTAAACTTGATTTTTATTCGGATTCGAATAAAAAATTAATCTAATAAATAAAAAAATAAAATGTCGTTCGATTTGAATAAATAGAATTTTCCTCGTTGCGGGAATCCCTCAAAGGGTTGAAAAAATGTCTCGAGACAAGAATAAAGAAAATTATGAATTTCGTAAAAGCTATAATCCACCGTTGTAAGGAGGAGGAAGAAGAAGAAGAAGGTCAAATATCCGTGGGGAATATACGTCTATCAGGGCTACCTGAGACACATGCGCACACTCGTGTGAGTTTATTCCAATCCTGGCTATATATATATATACACCTAACGCCGAGGCCCTCGCATAATGTCCCCATCCGTCACGAAAGCGCCTCCGCTTCTTCCTGACTCCGTTCTCTCTACCGAGCATATAGCCCGGGGGCTCTCTCTCTCTCTCTCTTGCGTGCGCGCGAGACTCTTGGGTCCGGCCAGGACCATTCCCCCTCTCTTCGGCCACCCCCACTCCCGCAACTCTACCGCTGCGCCATCGCTACTCCTACTCCATCAACTCCTTCGTCGCTGGAGCGCGAGGACGTTGCGGGGTGGTCCACAGGATCTTTCTCTCTCTTCCTCTTGTCTTTTTCCTTTTTTTTTCTTAAATCTTTTTCGCCCTCTCCTTTTTCTCTCTTTCTCGCTCATTCTGTCTCTTGCTCGCTCTCTCTCTCTCTCTCTCTCTCGGACTTTATACTGAGAAAAACGGGCGAGCCACACGGAGAGAGAGACGCCACGCTGAGAGAGACGAGAACCTCCTAATTGAAACGTTCTGCTTTCATTTATTATTCCGTATGAGCGAGATGTCATCTTGGCCAGGTTAAGCAGACCAGTGGTTTTATATGTCTATATATATGTATATATGTATATATGTGTGTGTATGAAAACGTGAACGAGCTCGCGAGGCCTCCGGAAAAGGCCAACCTCTCGCTCATCGTTCTCTCTCCGTTTTTTTTCTTTTTCCTTCTTCTCATAACACAAAGTTTCAGCTCGAGGAAATTGGTTCGTGAAAAGGGTGGCTGCCTCTTGCGTTTATCTCTCTCTCTCTCTCTTCTTCTTCTCTTTCCGTTCTCTCGCGAGACGAAAAGATGTGTATTTTTCTTTCTCTCGTGTTACTTTTGGGCGTGTATAACCAATTAAGTCCCAGACTATCAATTTTACCTGTCTCTTTTGGGACATTCTACCTCGCGGCTATTCCGTCGAACTAATGAGAACTGTTCATTAATTTTCGAGAACGTTGCTTCTTTTTTTGCTCTTCGTGAGCAAGGACGTTTTTTTTTTTTGTAACGAGAGATATTACGGATATTTGATTATTCGATTAATCAAAGAATTTCAATTCGTATCGATTGTCCATTATTGTTTGTATAGTTTGATTTTTTTTGGACGCTTGGATCTCTCGCTAATTTAGAGAGACGAAAATAATTATTTTTCGTTCCATATCGCATCGACGAGAAAACTCCTTGGTTTGCCGTTGCCCTTTGATGAATATCCGAGCGCGAGAAAAGCCGCGCGAGGAATTAAATTATAAGAGCTGTGTATTTATCGGTCGCGTACATCGATGAAGCGGCATTGTGCGAGTCGCCGCTCGGACGTGACTCGACGAATGAATTTCATCGCTCCTTCTTTTCCCTCTTGGCTCCTTCGCCGCTTTTCTTACAAAGTATCGGCACCGGGACTCTAGACTCGCCGCTAAATTCAACTCCTGTAAACAGAAAAACACAATTTTTAATTACTTTAATTAAGAAATAAAAAAAAAGAGCCCAATTTTGTATTCAACCCGCCTTATTGTATCCATCAGATTCATTTTTACTCGTACTTTTATCACTCAAATTTCGCCTCGCGACCTTAATCCCCCCACTCCTCGACGATGAGTTTTCCGTGTCGTTGCCTCGTAATGTTCTATAGGTACGTCGAGGGAAAATCGAGAGGGCGAATATCCTCGACTCTCCTTAAATCGAGGGACCTATATATACATATATATATATTTATATGTACGTATATATATATAGCCATGTACATAGCCCACTGACTCGAAGTGAGAGAGACAGGACGATAAGGATCTGCGTTTTCGCATCCCCTGATCCCCGCTCCTCCTCGTCCCTCTTCTATCCAACCGTCCCCCAACGATATCCTCAGGAGAGATCGCGGGCGGTTTTAACGTTGGAGTCCCATCAACCCCTGCGCACCGGACGACGTCGACGTCTCGACCAAGCCTCTTACCCCTCCTCACCCCTCACCACCTATCGCACTCTCTCTCTCTCTCTTTCTCCCTCACGATCTTCACAAGTCTCATCTACTCTCTTCCACGTTACGTATAGAAACTGCGATGTCCCTTGCGGTATACTCGGAGATTTTACACGTTCCCGTTTCGCTTTACTACCACGATATAGCTAGTACGTATATACGTGTGTGTAAATATATATATGGGGGAATATAGAAGTCCTTTGGAAGTAACGCTCGGCCTCTCCTCACCCAAGCCTCGAAAAAAACCAGCTACGTCCGGATCCTTTCATCATAACTTCCGTTCTCCCACCAGCTCCAAACTTACTGGGAGAATTTCTTCCCCGGATGGATCCTTCACGAAATGGGGATTGTTTATTTCTATACTTGTAAACAAAAATAATATTTGAAAAAAAAATATCGTTTGTGTTTTGTTTTTTAATATAAATGATTAGTGCGTTTATCCTAAATTTGTTCTATTGTTTTATTCTATAAGTTTCATCCGTTTATGACCTATTCCCAAATTGTTGTTTCTATATTCTTTTCATTCGGGGGGATTTTGTTTTAATAAGAAATTTTGCGGAATAAACAGCAGGGAAGTAAATGGTTTCTTATCTGACGGATCGTGGTTGCTGCATCCATAGAAATACTATAGGGGAGAATATATAACTGGAGATTGGACGCATGAAGAGAAAGGAAAACGTCGAGCAATTCGTTTCTTCGATGAAGAAAAAGACGTTCGTATGTGTGTTGTGTGTGTGTCTGTGTGTAGAGTAAGTAAAAGACAACGATGAGACGGGAAGCACGACCGATCGATTTCTCTTTCCCTCGCGCTCGCCGTTTATACACACTCTCGACGGTTTTGCTCGCGATTGTCTCCGTCTCAACGGCGTTTCACGAGAAAGCTACGAGTCTTTCTCTCTCTTCGTCCGTCCGTCGGACCGTCTGTCCGTCCGTACATACGTCCGTCTCTCTCATCACAAGACTATACAATTTCCTCAAGATGGCCGCGAGTATTTCGTCCACGCCCTGCAAAATATAAATTCGTTAAACGAAAGAAGATAAGCGATTCCTCGAAAATTCCAGTTCGTTGTAAACTTTTGAATTCAAATTTGTTTCTTAACCCCTTAACCTACAACTACGGGCGTAGTCCGTGTACGATGATCGGGCCAAATATAAATATTAGCGGCAGCGCCCTCTTAAAATTATAAGTATTTGTGGAATATTTGATAAGTAATTAAAACCTGATGCAATAATTGTAGTAGATGCAAGCACTACAAAAAGTTGATTTATATTAGGTGTACAACTTTGCTTCCGCCGTTTTTTTTCGACATTCGAGGCTTTGTTGTAAAAAAACTGGTTATACATTTACGATTAAAAATATTGTCCATCGCTGGCCACTACTTTCTCCCATCTTTCGAGCAGCGGGCGAATCCCACGTCGAAAAAACTGATCATCTAATACAAAAATCAGTAATACAAAATTAATAATCTGCAACGGTGTGAGAACATTTCTTTGGGGTTGAATGTCTAGAATTTATGAAAGTAAATTTCGACGTGTGAATGTGACCAAGAATAACTTGAAACTGATCACGATACGAAGAGATAATAGAAATACATCACGAGCATTGTCTGTGCTATTTACAAACCGCGACCGTCCTACCACGAGCAATGCCCGTAATATTTACAAATTGACTCGATCAGAGTATTACACAAGTCCTGCGAATGGCTCGAAGGCTGAGCGATCTACGTTTTCGGCCCAAAATTCTCGAACTTAAATTGTAAGTTAAGGGGTTAACATTCTAATTGCTTCCTAATTAAGCATTCGAGCTCTTCCGGTTGGCTCGCGAAGAATTGTTATTGTTTTATCGCGACTTAGGTTTTCTCATTTTCATCGTGAAGAAAAAATAAATAAATAAAGAAAAAATCGTATTTTGAGATGAAAAAGAAAAAACGCTCCCGGCAATTAATTAAGAGATTAAAATCGTAATTACGTGTGTGTTATAAATCATGACCGCGTGCACGTATTAAGAAATAGCCAACGTGCATACGATAGGGTCGGGGAAAACAAGCGGTGTGCTCGGAGAACACAGCGACGACGATATTACCGCGGTCCGGGCCGACCACCGTCGCCTAGAAGGGGATGTAAAAAGGGGCCGGGTTTTCCACGATGCCGATAAAACTCGAAGCAACGCTCTGGAAAAATGTTTCCTCTGGCACGAACGCACGAGAGGTGTACAAAACCTACTAAAAAATCGCGATTGGATCTCTCCATTTTTTACAAATTATCCGCCACTTTTTATAACTTATAAAGAAATCTAGAAAACAAAAATTGTAACAGAATAAATCATCGAGACGAATTAAATACAATTTTAATCTTAAATAATCTAAACGAGTCTTAAAATAAAATAATTAATCGCGTGGAACTAAGAAATTTTGTTAAATAATATTAATCTATAGAGAATTATTTTATCGTGAGAATTTTTTTTCTCTTTCCAAGGCGTATGCAAAAACCTTGTTTTCCATCGACTACGACGGTCTAGAGTTTGCTCACGAGGTGAAAGAACGTACAAGAGACACGCGCCATGTATATACAAACATTGTACAGAAATATAAACGCGCGCGATACACGTAGAGCGCGAGCTGCATAAACGTATACGTCGCCCAGGCGCCGGTCCTATGCGCTATAAAGTATAAAGTATAACGCGTGTGGTATATGGCGTAAGAGCATAAAGCCCCGATAAGAGAGTTTTAGATATACGACACACACGGCGTGTATAACCACGACAGCGGCGAATATCGTGCTAGCGAAAGAGCAAAGAAAAATAAAAACAAACTAGCCTCCTTCCCTTCCAACGCGAGCAAAATGTCCCAAGAGCGCCCGGGGTTAGATTTGTATTGAACTAGAAGATTAGAATTAGAATTATTTTCAACCAGGAGAATATTAGATCCGTCGGTACAAGAAAACAACACTTTGTAATTCCAATCCCGTGCAAATCTCTAATTTTCTACAATTTTTAGTAATTTGTTTTGTCACAAAGCAAAATAATTAAAAAGAACAAAGGCAAAATAATTAAAAAGAACAAAGGGCGAAAGAGCAAAGAAAAATAAAAACAAACTAGCCTCCTTCCCTTCCAACGCGAGCAAAATGTCCCAAGAGCGCCCGGGGTTAGATTTGTATTGAACTAGAAGATTAGAATTAGAATTATTTTCAACCAGGAGAATATTCGATCCGTCGGTACAAGAAAACAACACTTTTTAATTCCAATCCCTTGCAAATCTCTAATTTTCTACAATTTTTACTAATTTGTTTTGTCACAAAGCAAAATAATTTAAAAAAACAAATTATTATTATTGAAACAAGATCATTGGTTTGATAATAATTAATATTTTCTCGTAACAAACTTTGTGTTCTTTTACAAAACAAATTTCGCGTATGTACAAAATAATTCAACGTGCCCAAAAAAGTATTATGGAAGTATCGGGGGAATTAATTAATTCGAAGCTTTTTTTTGCGATTGGAAGAGATAATCGATTTTTGGCGATGATTGCGAACGAGCTATAAGGTGAATCGCGCAGTCATCGGGCGATGCGATCTCGATAACAGTCGCGTTATCGCATTGGGTATGTATACATATATATATATACAGGGAATGAACGAGATGGATATTGAGGATCCGGGCTAACGCGCCACATCTCTCAATGCGTACTGCACAATACGAGCATTGTCGAGCGAACTGACACGTGATCGACACCCGAGAATCCGATCGCTTGATTTATTTTATTTTTGACACCAAGCTCCCCCCTCCTACTATCCCGTCCTTTCATTCGCTTCGTTATTACTCACTCGCTCACTCTTTTTTTTTTCTTTTCGTCCGTTAGATTATTTTTTTTACTTCTGTTATTTTCGTACTCCGTCCTATGTGAACGAAGCGACGCGCACCAGAGAGTTCATTCGATTTTCGTCGCTGCATACGAACGCATCGGTCGTATACATTATTGTGTCGTTACACAGAACAATCGTGCCCACGATAAATTGGCTCCAGCGACGAACGTGTCTCTCGATATGTTGTCACATCGTTGCCACAATTCATTTTACGTAATTTTATCTAAAACGAATTATGTAAAATAAACGAGAATTAATTGATGAATTAACTGTATCGTTAGATTGAAATGATCTGAGATTAGAAACATTTCATTTCGTGCGAGTAATGTTTGATACTCTTGAGCTTACCGACAACAACAATGGCGACTTGTCACTCGTGGATTCTTGAACGATTTGGAGATAAGATGACGACTATTCCAACGTGCTGTCTTTTAGGGATGTCTAGATTCTCATTATCACTTATATTTTCGCTTCAAACGTCATAATTCTCGAATCATTCCTAAATCAGGAAAATAAATTTGTCAATTTTGATAAATTTGATGTTGGGTTAACTCACTTAATGTATACGATGAGCAGTCGTTCTTCTTGTCACACTACAGTGTTCGGGCTATATCGCGTCCATCCGTATATACTCGGGTGTTCACGATACTACCATGTTTTTTATCGTCTGAAGTCGCAATTTTCGCGAAAATACCAAACGCCAAAAATCGATCGTATCATCGCCTAAAACAATGAAAATCTACTAATTATGTTTCTACCGATGCGAAACAGACCGGGATATCGATCATTGTACTCGAAATACCGCGAGGAATAAATTATTATGCAATATTCGCGATGATTTAACGGATAAAAAGATCGAAGTACTCAACTCACCAAGTAATGGCGTGTGTGTGTCGAACTTCGTCGCTTACTCGCTGGCGTCGCGACGTGTCGGGTGGAATCCTCCAATCCGGAAATACGTCTTGAATCATTACGCTTTTTCTCACGCGTTTAAAAAATAATATCTACAATAAAACTACTAAACTAAAAACATTTCAGCAATTTTGTCATTAAGAATATTGCGCACAATGGCATTTATCTCGTCATTCCAATCCGTGTGACGAGAAAATCTTATTTCGTAAAGATCTCGCAATTGTGACAATCGATATGTAATCGACGTTTTCCGACATAATTTCCGGCCAACTTCGCTTTTTTCGCGACAAGGCAGTGGCGTAAGACGCGTAGGTTCGCCCCGAACTTCAACGACGAATTCAACGTCGCGATCCCCTCGATCCGACGCCGTTGCACTAATGTTTTCAATCATCCGTCAGTGATAATATTCGTCGCGAAGTAGTGCGCATCGGGTCGATAAAATCCGTCGAGAATCGGACAAAACCATTCGTCTCTCGTCAACGTCCATCTTGGACGATCCTAAGTCGTTGTTTTACGCTAGTCATAATACCCATCGAGTATTGTGCACATAAAGTCATATCAATTCATTCGCTAGACGCCGAACAAAGGAACGACGAAGCAAGTGCGGTGTGTAAACTTTACACTGTACATTGTCGCTCTTGGCGAAACGTCTAAGCATACACGTCGCGTACGTTTAACCTCAAATCTCCTTTTTTTAGCCCCTAGGTAAATAAAAGATTTGCCTCTCGTCCGTGCAGTGTCCAAACGTGTGTGTGTGTGTCGCACAGACGAGCAAGCCAAGAAGAACAAAGTCAGAGAGGGAGGGAAGAGAAAGAGAGAAAGAAATTCTGCCAACGGCAGGAGCGACTAATTTAAATACACATGTCGATGCGTGCGAAGATTGCACCTATGCTCTCTCCGTTCTCCCTCTCGCTGTTTCTCCCGCGGTGCGAGAGGGTTTGCCTGGCCTCGACAGTGCACACACACATGCATAAACACGAACACATCGAGGGAGCGAAAAAGAGAGAAAATAACCAGGCACAAGGAAATAAGAGCCTCTGGTAGAGAGCAACGTCGATATGCCACGGCGATAGATACATACCTACGCATAATGATGCGCTCCTCTCGTGGAGAAATCGAGAAGCCGAGGAGAATGAAGAGAACGTGAAATAAAAGGACTTGGGGAACGAACCTGGCACACAACACACACACACATACATGCATGGAAAATATATACACCCACATGTGTATATAGAGCTCGAACATCGGACCACAGAGAGCAGCAGCACGTATCCGACAGTAAGTACCCCCCCGGCACGATAACACGCGAGATTTTCCTCCGTGCACAAACGCACACATACACGCGTACATACACACAGAGGACGGAGCAAGTATAGGAGACTCGTGGCGAGAGACGGTTGGCGCAGAAACGGGCCCGGCGTTACGTTCCAGTTTTTATTGTAACGAGCTTATGCCACGCCCATGTAATTATCTTGGCGTATCATGGCTCTTGCTCGCGGTATATTTTACGTGTGTGTATACGTTTCTATGTATATGTGTGTGTACCGAGAGGAGAAACTACGTGTATAAAGCGTCGTGTTTAACGAAGTTACCTTTTGTGTAGTCTCGTTCTCTCTCTCTCTCTCTCTCTCTTTCTCGCTCGCTACATGCACTTGGCTTTTATACGTGGTATAAACGTACGATATAACATAGGTTAGGTTTATGAAACACGTGAAAACTCAGTTTTCCCTAGATTTACATTTACATAGAAATTTATTACTATTTTATTTACGTATCATTGTGTTGTTTTTTTTTTGTTGTAATCCAACCGTCGTGTTTATCATGTTTTCGTTTTTTTTTCAGGATGACATGGAATTGGAATTTATCACGACGTCGTACATTATTATATTACGCCCGTCTTGTAGATCGGGGACGATCGAACCACGGACCGCTGAATAATTTGGCTCGATTTACGTATACGCCGTATTCTGCGTTACGTGTAATAAAGCGTTATCGTCGACGTGGACTCTTCGAACAGGTTGCAGCAGCTGCCCAATGCACACATGTGTGTGTGCCTGTGGGTGTGATGTATATGTATGCACCAAGGGCGCGTGTAACGAAGTGCGTACGAGCTCGACGTGTCTACGATCCGATAACCGCTTTAATTTCGAGGATATACCAGGCCTCTGACACGTCTCCTGCTCGGCGTTTCCTCGATACTCACCTCGTCGACGGTTTTAATTCGCACGGAGACACCTTTTTTTACTTCTGATCGGATATGATAGAAGCGTTATAATGTTTTTTTTTGCTTGTTTCTTTTTGGATCACCGTTGGAAACTTTTTTGGACACAGCGGCGAGTACTTCGCATTAATTTTCACATTGTCGACGAGTAAAGTCCAGGATAAGAATCGGAAATGTTTGAAATTCGAGGAAAGACATGGAGGCGCAGCGACCAATTGGAAGATGCCAGTAAAGAAAATACGGGGAGTATGAAATTTGTTCATACTTTTATTGGTGAGGAAGTTTCTAAGAATTAATGTTCATCCAATTTTGATTATTATCGATTGAAAGATTAATTTATTGTTTTTCATTTTTGATCCGTTTCAGATTTTACGTTTGGATCGCTCGAAAGTTCGAATTACCGAGAATATCAAATGGGTTTTCGATTCGAACGCAATAATTTATCGAGGATGGAAATTCGTGGCGTCCATTTCTCAAATCCAGTTGGCGAGAGAGCGAGGGAATTTCATCCCCCAGCCTCCGACCCACCCCTCGCCACTGTGCTTGGCGTGGCACGGGCGGAGTAACAACCCCGTCAACAGAGGGTAGAGATGCTGTCTGCAGCCACGGAGATGCGATCAATATTATACTCCTCTCTCTGCACCCTCTTCTCTTTCCCTCGCCCTCGCACGTATTCGCTCTGTCCTTCTCGCGCCACTCCCCCGCGAACCTGGAGCTATGTGCATCCCTCTCAGCCCCTCTGGTGTTACTCACCCCCGTTCCCGACCCTCCCGTGACGTCACTATCGTAGGACGCCATCTTGCCATCAGACAACCGAGCCCTCTGTTATCGCGTATTCGCCATTCTCTCCCTCTTGCTTCTCCACACACACATACACACACACAGAACCAACCCCTGCGACCAAATCTGGAATTCTTTTCCAACTCTGGGAAGAATTCATCTTAGCACCCAATTTACTGGAAAAATTTTACAATCTTTGTACGTAAAATTGTCGACAAATCCATCTATAGAACAATTCTTATTTTACCTAGAAATTGCTATTTTGATGATTACTAATTTTTTTTTCTAGGTGACAAACTTAAAACGAATAACGAGTTGAAATTGTATGGGAAACGAAAGATGATGGAACGTTGAACGGATGGTTGAATTCCGAAAAGAGATGTATCACGATACGTGCTTGAACTCGATGAAGAGCAAAGGATGAGAGATCAACGTCAGCGGTGGTCGTGATCCTCTTCGAACAGAGTGCACGAGGCCACAACAGGAGACACCTCAATTATTGTTTCTACGGAGCTGTTGTTTTTCGAAGTACACGTAGGACAAACGTTACGTTGTTAAAAAACGGAACTCTATGGCACACGTCGAGACTGGCATGTTCTCAATATCACCTCGATGTCCAAAGCTCTTCCATACAGCTCGAATTTCGTGCTTATGGGTAGCCGCAATATGCGCACATGCCTCCCGCTCGCTCTCTGTACCGATGTGCATATGCTGTAACCGTAGACATCCGCAACCTACCGCAGCCCCCTGGCGAGGCTGTCATGGGGCGCGTGCCCTCACAAAGCGCACTTCGCGAAGATGACTCGAGGGTGTATGGCGTATATATAGTTAAGCTAGCAAAGGACGATGGAGTACGTGTGGCCATTGCAACCCCGGCGGTAGTTAAGCCTCATTGTTTCGACTCTCCGTGGCTGCTTGCCGCAGCCTCGAGAGCTCTACTTTGGCAAACTCGTGTCAGGAGTGGAGGGAAAATGCGGTTGAATGACGACGATGATGATGACGATATTGCGGACGATGTAAAAAGTGATCAGTACCTTTTCAATTTTTACATTCCAGCAGTTTTTGTCACGTGGTTACATATCCGATTAATTTATTATATTTGTTTTAGGATGAATGAATCGTTTATTTAGTCATCGTACTCCAGAGTGAATTCGACGACTCGAACATTCCCGTTGATTTGTATTTATTGCAGACTTAATTTGTACGTATACTAACTCATAATTGTCATGGCTCATAATTAAATTAGAATCATTGAATTTCATTTTATGTTGCAGAAAGGTGTAATAGCACGTTTCCGCTTGTGTTTCCGGGTGGTACATGACCCCAACGAGCTGTTCGGTCGCGGCTTTGAATGCTCGAGTGCTCGAACGGGTCGAAGGTGGCCCACACACGTACGACGAGGTCGAGCGGATAGGTTTCCTAACTGATTCGAAGCATATGCAACTAGAGGGTGTGAGAGAGCCGGCGTTCTCGATTATTGAAGTGGATCTGGGGCTGAGTGAGTGAGAGGAATCTGTAGTGCCAGCGCGTGTCGCACAATGCACACTCCGGCCTCGAGTGTATCACTCAACCGAGAGTTCTCCAGTTTATATTTTATCATTGTGCTATATAACTATATGGCATGTGCGAGGCTGCTGCTATTAGTGAAAAAAAAAGAACTCGATACACGTATGTATAGTCGAGCCTCTTGGACGAGACCGTGTGCACATGTGCAGCCCGTTAACGAGTAACCGATGAAGGATATAACCATATCGTGTAATAATCTTGTGTAATAAGGGATCTTGAAGACGAAGGGCCTGTGGTAGCTCCTTCCATAGATGTTTTTTTTCCTCCTCGAGAAGTCTTCCTGGAGCCATTTGTCGACTTTTTCATCCGTTCGACAATCTACCTGTAACTTTTACCATTGAAAATTTCAATGGATTTATACAATTGTCGATAATTCTTTCAATGATAAACAAAAAAAACTTATAATTCTTTCTTTTTCTTTTCTACAGGTAAATCATTCGAGGGAAATTGGTCCGATGGAACACTAATTCGAGGCTAATCTATTTGGTAATTTCCGGCTATCGGTACTTCCGTCCCTCAACTTGGATTGAAATATATTCATCAATGGAACGTTACCAACGCTGAGATTAGGCGGTCCTAAATTGTAATATCGCGACGCCATACGTCTCCGCGCGGCGTGGGAGTTGCATTAATGTTTCTCGTGCAGAGAATATGGCTCCGTTTGTATTATAGAGACCCCCGAGTTTGTCATCGTATATGACGCTCGAGCTCCCGCACGTTAGAGCTCCTCGCTAACCAATTTCAGCAATTAGGGAAACGATTAGAGCGATATAACATCGTCGAGGTGTGTCATGTGCTCGACCGAGAGAGGGTGAGAGCCAGAAGAGGAGGGAAGGAGGAATGATTTGATCCTGTAACGAATCGCCAGTGCTCCAGAGCCAACGTTGTCGCTATCTTCGCGCCATAAATTCTGAGACACAATATTGCATGCGTGAGTGCATGAGAACTGGGCACAACTCTCTCGCACGAGTTCGTGGGCCTCTCTGACACCTCGTAATTATACATATACGTATATTTACGTGTTTAGACCAGAGGACGCAGATTTAACGTACCGAGGTGTTGCAGGCACGATCCTCCGGCCAAACCCTCCCCCGAGATTATTCAACCCCATCGGCCTCTCGCGCTCTTGGTGTGTCACACGGAGTGAGCAATTTATGCTTAGGCCGATATGTATGCTCGCTCTCGCGTTTTGCATACTCTACGTTGGCTTTATTATTTATGCGTGTGTATGTTATAGTTATGCAAGGATTATGGCAGATTTCGTGCCACCCTCCAGGAAGATAGCGCGCCAAGATTTCCCTATTAGGCGAATTTATCACGAGAGCAAAGAATTTCATCATTTTTCATGAATAAGGTATTTTCAGATTTTTATTTAAACTCATTTTTTTTCCTTTTAATTTGTAGAGCAATATAGTAGTTCAAAAAAAATTGAATTAATTCAAATATTTTCATTGCAGGTGGCAGGAACTGAACTTTATCACGCAAAAAATAACAATATTCGAAAAAGTCTCTTGGAGGAAGAGTGAAGTCAAAAAGAGAGAAGAAACTGGAAGATATGCGTGCGCGAGGGCGTCGTCACGCTCGTTGATAGCGATTCGTCGAGGAGCCAATCAGAGAGTTTCACGGCATTGAAACACCGCGCGCGATTGCGTGACACAAGCTTCGCGACGGCCCCGCGAGTTTTTATTTTTTATTTTTTTTGTTGTTCCTCCACGCTTTGGAGAATTCTCTCGGTGCTTGCCCCACCTCGAAGTTCCCTGCGACGTATTTTACACGGACGAGTCCCGCACGCGAGTTATAATTCTTTCTGTTTCTCTTATTTCACTATTTTGCATAAAGAAAAGAGAGAATAACAAAATGTAAACAACCTCGAGCGTCTTCCTCGCAAACTTGTGATAATTATTCATGAAAATCATACGTATATACAGTAGCGAACAAAAGTTTAAGACGATGAATTACAATTTGGCTCATAGATCTGTCATATAAATACTAACGTTTCCTTCGGCTTGTTGGTTCGTTACAATACATGTATACGTTTGACTTTCATAATGTAGAAGTCTCGGTCGTCAAATGTAAACAATATAGACTGTACAATTTTGTCTCTCTTCCGAACATCTGTAAACAGCGGATATTAGTTTAAGACGATCTGTCGAACAAGATACCCATAGGCGATCCACCCAATAATTTGATATATTAATACTGTAAATAGTTTGTGGTGTATCATCCAGTGTCTTCAGTTTAATTACGTACGAAAAAAAGTATGGTAATTTGTCATCAATTGAACGAAGACTAATCGTATCTCTACGGAAGCAACATGAGACATTTTCTTCAATTGCAACTAAAATGGATCGATCACAAACTGCTTGTAAGCAAACGTGGTACAAGTTTGTAAAGACTGGAGACTATTTTGATCGACCAAAAAGCAGTAGACCACGGAAAACGACGCCAACGCTGGATCGCCGGATTCATCGATTAAGCGAGAGAGAACGTTTTCGTTCAGCAGTCGATATCACAGCTGAAATATCCAGCAATAATAATGCACAAATTAGTGTAAGAATTGTCCGAAGACGATTAGACGAATTCAATTTGAAACCGCAAAAGCCACGGAAGAAACCTATCATAAAAACTAAACGATTTCTTTTTCTTTTCCTCTCCGTCTTAAACTTTTGTCCGCTACTGTATATTTCTTCAATTCTCTCTTTCTCTCTCACCGTTCGAAGAGTCTAATCGAATATCTCCATCGGGACGTCATCGCGGTAGTTCAACACCGCGTGACTTTTTTTTTCCTACATTCTTTACGCACCCCAAGAGTGAAAGTAAAATTCATTAAAATTCTACAGTTGAATTCTCCGCTAACTCGATTATTGACGCAATAATAATAGGTAATAATCGCAACTTAATAATAATGCTCGAGTAAGGATATCGATACTGATTAGCCCCGGATTCTCTTTTATCTTCAAGCACTCGAGCTCTTATATACCTTCCACGTACTATCCACGCGTATATAAATACTCGCGAGCTTGATAATTATATTAATTACATATCATAGAGACTCTCGTCCGTGTAGAAATTCCGCGTTCTCCTTCCTCTCACAAGTCTGTTACACCGGTCGTACCTACGTTCGTCGCGAGATTACGCATTGGGTAGTAGAAGGATAAAAAAAAGGAAAATATAAAATCAAAAGAAGAAAAATTAAAATATAAAATCAAAAGAAGAAAAAGTAAAATATAAAATCAAAAGAAGAAAAATTAAAATATAAAATCAAAAGAAGAAAATGTAAAATATAAAATCAAAAGAAGCAAAAGTAAAATATAAAATCAAAAGAATAAAAAGTAAAATATAAAATCAAAAGAAGAAAAAGTAAAATATAAAATCAAAAGAAGAAAAAGTAAAATATAAAATCAAAAGAAGAAAAAGTAAAATATAAAATCAAAAGAAGAAAAATTAAAATATAAAATCAAAAGAAGAAAAAGTAAAATATAAAATCAAAAGAAGAAAAAGTAAAATATATAATCAAAAGAAGAAAAAGTAAAATATAAAATCAAAAGAAGAAAAAGTAATATATAAAATCAAAAGAAGAAAAAGTAAAATATAAAATCAAAAGAAGAAAAAGTAAAATATAAAATCAAAAGAAGAAAAATTAAAATATAAAATCAAAAGAAGCAAAAGTAAAATATAAAATCAAAAGAAGAAAACGTAAAATATAAAATCAAAAGAAGAAAAAGTAAAATATAAAATCAAAGGAAGAAAAAGTAAAATATAAAATCAAAAGAAGAAAAAGTAAAATATAAAATCAAAAGAAGAAAAAGTAAAATATAAAATCAAAAGAAGAAAAAGTAAAATATAAAATCAAAAGAAGAAAAAGTAAAATATAAAATCAAAAGAAGAAAAAGTAAAATATAAAATCAAAAGAAGAAAAAGTAAAATATAAAATCAAAAGAAGAAAAATTAAAATATAAAATCAAAAGAAGAAAAAGTAAAATATATAATCAAAAGAAGAAAAAGTAAAATATAAAATCAAAAGAAGAAAAAGTAAAATATATAATCAAAGGAAGAAAAAGTAAAATATAAAATCAAAAGAAGAAAAAATAAAATATATAATCAAAAGAAGAAAAAGTAAAATATAAAATCAAAAGAAGAAAAAGTAAAATATAAAATCAAAAGAAGAAAAAGTAAAATATAAAATCAAAAGAAGAAAAATTAAAATATAAAATCAAAAGAAGCAAAAGTAAAATATAAAATCAAAAGAAGAAAACGTAAAATATAAAATCAAAAGAAGAAAAAGTAAAATATAAAATCAAAGGAAGAAAAAGTAAAATATAAAATCAAAAGAAAAAAAAAGTAAAATATAAAATCAAAAGATGAAAAAAAAGGTACTCGCGTTCTTGCGCTCGTGAGAGGAACGGAAGATTAATCTGAAGCTATGCCAGAAGTCCCGAAGACAGGCACGATTAATATTACTCTTGGTCAGTTTCGTGGACGTATGAAAACGTAAAAGAAAAAAAAAAGAGAACAGAGATGAAAATGTATCTATGTTCCTGAAACTGATCAACGTGTGTGTATACATATAGATAGAGAATATTTTATATATGACTCTCGTCGACGAATCGTCATTACGAAATCATTTATAAAACACGTGAGTGGACAGGACGAGGGCTCCCTGGTACTGTCAACCGGACACCAGGACTAATGGTCAAGTCCGGCTCGCACGGGCGCGAGAGAACCTCGTACACATAATACGAGTCGGTCCCATGTCGTTCGATCGATCTCTTCGTCTCTCGCACACGCTCTTTTCTCTCTTTCTCTCTCTCTCTCTCTCTCTCTCTTCTCTTTCCTCATCGCAGCTGCAGAGCCCTCGGTAGCATCGGCGAAATCTATTTTCGATATAATATAATGAGTCCACGAGAGAGGACGCCACAGTCGCTCGATCATCCTGACGTGGAATTTTTAATACCGTTATAAAAACTAAAAAAAAACAACAAGAGACATTTGGAAAATTCTTTCAAGAAATGATCAAGCTGTTTTTACAAGATGCGAAAAGAAATTGTATTGTGAATTTGTCGATGAAATAATTGAGTTTGATAAGGAAGTGATAACGTTGAAATGGAAAAAGAATGTGGGGAGAAATTTGACGTATGTGTAACGCGAGGAATTTCTGCGTGGAACGATTTGCGTTTAAAAGAAAATTTTGTTATCATTCTATCTTCTGGGATATCTCGGCACGCTATACGACGAAGTTGTACCACCGTGACTCGAGCTAGAGATATTACGCAAAAGTCGATTTATATGACCGGCTGCTGGGCAATTTTTTTTTTTTGTAGTTTTTTAATAATTTTTTTTTGAGAGAAATCGATATCTGCGTCGTTTCGTTCAGCCATTAGGCGTTTCGAGTCGAGACCACGTGGTATAACCTGTAGTCATATGTGAATATCCTCGTGGCTATACTATACGCGTATATATTCGCGTGCTTTCAGATTTGAGTCCGCCAATATTGTCTGATTGTGAGTCACCTCGAGGCGTACAGAAATATCATAAAATATAATACAATCGTGCATGTGCGATATTTATATCGGATCGCCCGTCAGGAATTGAGAAGAAAAGTACTTTTTTACTCAGGACTAATTGGACGCCCGAACTCGTACCTCGCCACACCCCGAGAAAACGACGTAAGACATAAACGTATCGAAAAATATATAAACGCGTATAAAACCATATTTCTGAGAGATAAATAAACCATTTGCATAATATATTGTTACCCGAGATGGAGGTAGTTCGTAGATTTACAGAGTGGAAGACAAAATTATTCAGTGGAAAAACAAACGAACATAACCTGTAATATTTTGTTTCTACACACTGCAATGTTTATTCATTTTGCAACATCCATGTATTAGCGTATATATTTCCAATACCGGAATGTATTTCCTACGTATATGTGATCTATAATTATATTCGTATATAATTTATCTTTAATTAATTAAGTTAATATACATATATCTGGGTGGTCCATATTGCCCCATACGTCATTCGCAGTTTCGCAGCAAAACTGCGCGCGCACCCCCGCGCTCATACGTCATGGCCGTCACTCTCAATTCTTTGGTGAAGAAACTTGTGTTTGACAGTTGAGAGTGAACGCAACATTGTTCATCGCGTGATACTTTAATGAAGAAATAAACATCGCAATATCTTCGTTTATTATACGACACAGCGGTTAATAAAAGTTGCCCAGTGCATAGATGTATCGTACTTAATCATCCCGGTGCGTATGTGTATTGCCAATGCGTAAGAGTGGGAGCACGTTGAGCCAGACCAACGCACGTACGAGCTCGGCATAGTTGTGTGAGGTAGAGCCTAGGGCTGACTACGGGTTTATCGATCGTTGCGATAACAGTCGATCGTGCGACGTACCAGCAAAATACGTCGTTCGTAAAATTTTTGCGTATTAAAAACGACTTCGTGTCTCTCAAGCTATATAATGCGTAAAAAAGAAACGAGATCGTGGAAAGTTCGTGTCGTGGAGTAACGGTTGCTTTTGTCTTGTCCTTAGTTGATCGAGTAAATAAAACATTCGTCGAGCTGGAAGTTGGGAAATAATATCGTCGCAAAGCCTCGAGTCTCTCATCGTCGTAGGATCTTCGCATCGTGCGCAAAGGGCTCGGACGAACGAGTGAGTAGAAAAAATTAACCTCGTACATAACCTATAAATCTTTTTTCATACATATCTGTCTTTCTCTCTCTATACATATAGATATTGTCTCTCGGTACAACGACGCCATTATCGCAGCTACTCATCGTCGGAAATTCTCATCCGCTTGAGAATTTCGCGCCCCGAGTGCGAGTCGAACGAGAGGTTTGGATAAAGAAAAAAGAAACGTACGCATATATATAACGACAGGACGCGAATCAACAGGGAGAGTAAGATATATTTATTATTGTATGGTAATTAAGATCCGATATAAATGTGTCTCGCGCTGTTTCCTTACGTTTCGATGATTTATGAAAAATAATTTTGATACGCTGTAGAAAAATTATTTTTCACACGTTACAAACGTACGGACTATGCAAAAGCGTTCGATGATTTATGAAAAATTGTTTTATATCGTGAAAAATTTAATTTTTTTTTTCGCACGTTCCGGCTCGACGTGACGGGAAATAGAATGAAAATTTTTCATTTTAATATGTATATTCATGCCGTGCTTTATTCTAGCTCTTCGTGCTGGAATGTGGGAGAAGGACGAGCCATACGAGTAATAAAGGTGCGATATATATATATAATTGAATTAAAGTTTCAGAGCACGCTTTATTTCTTCTACTGTTATATATACCTACATTTATATATTTTCTTGCTGATTCACCTTTGCAGGACGATAAATAGATCGCTTTCGTCTCAATGATGAGAGGAGAAGGAGAAAATCGTCTCGCTCGATGAACCAGAGAAAAAGAGAAGACCCGAAACGAAGGGAGCAGTCGTTACTCACGGATGACCGATAGGATCGCGGTTGACTATCTCGTAGTCTTTTCTCTGTTACTCGCAGGTCCGTGTTACATGGACGGAAGTATATAGGAGTCAGTACTGTACATAAAATATATACATATATATTGGCTATAATTTTAAACGAGTACATAGAGACTCGTCCACAGAAAATTATATGGGGCGTTCTGTTTAAAAAAAGAATTAGTAACGAACAGGATATTAAATAAAAGATAGTTAAACATATTGTCATATAATAATAATAATTATTATTATTATAATTATAATAATACAATGTACCTACGATTTTTCTAATTAAAAAAATGCTGTTATAATTAATACAAAATTTAATGAATTGTTTAAAAATAAAATCATCATTTTGTTGCGAACAAGATTTTCAGAGCTGTTCTCTGGTCCAGTAGAGCCTATAAATACATTTATCCATAACGAATATGTATAAACGTTTGAAATAATAGCTCATCGCTTATCGTCCCGTCTCTAGATGAAAACCGGTCTTTTTTCTTTCCTTCTCGTAAACGAAAAAGATCGGCTATCGTTGCCGATCGATGATTCTTATTGGTATACTTTACCACACACGCGTTACTCTCACTAAAACTCCGTGTGTCCCAAAGTCTCGTCGAGAAATACCGACGAGTGGACGGTAGTAAAATACTTGAAGTATGCGAAATTTCTTATCAAGATTTGTATCATCGTCGTCGTTCATATTTCTATTATATAAATATAAAAATACATAAAATAATAAGAAGAACGAAAAAAATCACTTGTAAATAACGTTAGATCTTCCAGGGACTTTCGTTTCGACATTCTCGATATTTATTATTCGTAACGCAAAAAAAAATCGCGATGATTCTTTCTTAATCACCCTGTTCGATTCCAATCTAACGAGAATCCGTTTCGTACGACGAAGAGAAAAAAAAATCATTCCTACGCGTCGTTAAACTACCGTTTACCTTCTGGACTTTAGCAAACGTCGATGAGAGAGAAAAAGAAGAAAACAAAAATTCCATTTCACAATCTCTCACGTATCTCACGATCGATACGAGATCCAAATCACTATCTTTATACGAACAATTTTCGTAAATCGATTCGAACCGTATTTATGACTCTTCGACGAGCATACCTTACAAATTATAATGCGATAGATAAATTTTCAAAAAACACACGCGTTTCTAATTTCAATCGAAAAAAAAAACATTAATTTTTTATATCACAATTATTATCGTTAGATCGTATAATATTTTTTCTTTTCATATCGTTCTCGTAATAATTAATTATTTATTTAATTTTCTTGAAAATCTCATCGTATATTCATATTTTCATTTCGAGGAATTCTCACAAATCGTCGTTTTTTTAAATCGAACGATCGATGATTATTTATTAATCGAACGATTGATGATTATTTATTAATCGAACGATCGATCACACGATAAAAGAAGAATATTTGTCAGAGTTCCGAAGGATTTTATCATTATCGTTATTCGATGAGAATATGGAAGGAAGTTTAAGGGAGGATCATGAATAATATTAATGTATCTTTAATCGAGGAGCTTCTTCCATGAATGCAGATGACGATTTCTTGGTAAAACATTGAGAGAATGCATTGTGTATATATATACATATATGCAAGAATGGTAGTAAGTTAGGTGACGAAAGGGCTCGTGTCCTCGATTCGTGCGACCAGATTTACGTGCCTTGTATAGGAAATTACATAATCCGACCATTAGGGTGGACTTTGCCGGATCGCCGACACCGTTGGCGTTACGTCAGTGCGTTATACCGTATTATTCTCTCGATTGGGGGAGTTTTGCACGGGTAAAATGGGCGGTCTGTGTTCTCTCTCATATACACAGACGTACATGGATCGATGGCAACACCCGTCCTGTCATATAAAGTATCGATACATCAGGCTTTGCATGCCTGATATGGGAAACCGAACGAGATGTACTCACGAATATCTCCTCGTACCCTCGCGAATTACGATGGAAGAAACGTACAAGGAAAATGTTAAAACGTGAGATTTTACTGTGGGAACATTATATATGGATAAGTATCTTTAGTTTTAACCAAATAAATGATTTTTTGGATTTGTTTATATTTCAATTTGGCAGAATTTGAAGGAAGCAAAGTGTGAATTTCATTGATTTTCAAAATTTTACGTTTTTTATCATTTTTAGGCACTCACTTTAATATATAAATATTTAAAAAATATTTAAAAAAAAAGTGCCTATTAATATCGTGTTCCTAAAAGTTTTCGTCACAGGAGCCGTCCGTCCGCACTCCATTCTCAGCAACCAATGACCGGATCAATCTGAAATTTACACCAAATATGTATGTCATTATAATGAAAAGACCTTTTTAATATAAATCCATTTGGACTTAGTTAAATATAAAAAATTGTCAAAAACACACCTATTTTGGGCTAAAAAGTTATTTTTGTGTCCATCGATGTCCGGATCTCAGCAATCTGCGAACCAATGTTAATACAACTTATAGTATTTCTTTAGAAGACCTCAAAGAAGTGTCCTCTAGAGTTTAAATACTTCACAATTGTGTTAACCATACAATATGAAAAGAAAAAAACTTTTTTTTTGCATTTTTTTACCGGTTGCAGAAACGCGTGAACGAAATTTTTTGATTTTAGCTTCTTACTTTCATTTTAACATCTTTTTGTATTTGTTTTTGTAGGTCTAGGTGGAAGTGTGAGGAAATTGTCAGAAGTCTCGTAGCGAGGAAGGACAAGAAGAAAAGTTTGCCTGAACAAATACTCGAGGCTCGGATTTGACTTCCCTCACTAGCTTGGTTGGGTCGTAGCTTTTGACTCTCAGCGACCGGATTTTCGTTCGTCTTTCTCTCCCTCGATCTTTCTCCGAGGGCTGGTGCGTGCGACAGAGTATTCGCCCTAGAGGGGGTGTGAACGGCACGTGGCCCATTTTTTCGTCACTCATCCCCGTCTTTTATACACGTCGCTATACACATCCACAATTTCCCTTCCTCATTGTGGGATCGATGAAGAACGTTGAATCGAATCTAGCTCCATAAATCCTGTATAATCCGTCTTAAAAAAAACAATAACAGAAACAATACAAAATTGCCAATAATTATTTCAAAATTGTATTAATTATAAAATTCCAACAACGTCCCGGTACAAAGACAATCGTCGTAACAATTTCTTTCTATTTTTTTTTTAAACTTCACGAGGGAAATAAATTAGATAAATAGCCTTGTTAATGACTAGTTAATTACTCTTAAACGTAGGAGTATTATAAAAAAACAGATTTCTGTAACGATAAAACAATTAGCATGGAAATCTCACGAAATCGTGATACGCGTTTTGCGAAATTCTAACGCGACCGTGCGAATGTACGAGGGTAAAAAAAGGAAAGAAAATACTTGTTCTCCGGACGATGGCGAGTGAGAGGTAGTTTCCAAAGTCCCCAGGGTCGAGAATACGTATATGTTTTTTAATTTTAATTTCTTTTCTCTTTTTTTTTGTTGTTGTTCCGTACGTTGTACGCGGATCTAGCACCTCGATGCTCGCTAGAGCGACGATTTATGGTCTTACGCGCGTCGAAGAAATCCGCCCTCGCTCCTTCTCTCTCTTTTCTCTCGTCTTTCTCGCGGTATCTTCATCTTGGACTGCGGGCGGAGGACTCGCGTCTTCCACGCCTCCCGCGTGTTCTCCCGCCGACAGAAAAGGTGCGAGAGACCGTGCGCGCAGTCAGCAGCGAAAGAATTAAAAAAAAACAAACTTAAAAAAAACGAAACAACAAACTCCCCGCAGTCCTGAGCCACTAATTAATAAAAGCGCGCGTAGAGTCGTCTCTTTCTCTCCGAGACGCTCTTTTCGCCCTTGGGTAAATACTCCATGAGATGTATCGCACGCAGCAAGAGTATTACGTTTCGATATGGAAAAAAAAAACATTCTAAAAATCACAAAATTTATTCCAACGAAATGGACTCATAAATAATTAAAAATTCATCGTAACTAATAATTAAAAACTAATCATAAATAATTAAATACTTAAAAATATTAAAAATAATAAATAAAAATAAAATAAAAATAAATAAATAAAATAATATATATATCCTTACATTTATGTAAGGATTTTTATAATAAATACTTACAAATACTTAAATAATACTTTAAAATATTAAAATAATAAATAAAATTAAATTATAAATAAAATAAAAATAAATAAATAAAATAATATATAATAATATTATTAATTAAAAAATCCTTACATAAATGTAAGGATTTTTTATTATTTTATATATTATTTTATTAATAATACTTTAAAATATTAAAATAATAAATAAAATTAAATAAATAAAATTAATAAAATTATAAAAATTATAAAAGTTAATAAAATTATTAAAATTAATAAAATAAATAAAATAAAAAAATAAATAAAATTAAAATTTATAATTTAATTTTATTTTTTTATTTTAATATTTTAAAGTATTATTTAAGTATTTGTAAGTATTTATTATAAAAATCCTTACATAAATGTAAGGATTTTTTATTACTTTAATATTTTTAAGAAAACGTATTTTATTAATAACGTAACGAAAACTTGGATATATAAATTGTTTTTATTTTTGTTCCAGGTGCAAACGTCGTTTGATAGACTCGACGCTGTGTTATCGTTGGAAAATCAAAGATCCGTCTATATGCGAGCTCGTCGCGTGGCAAACGTCGATATCTATATACAACAATAATGTCAGGCTCGTCGCGTGGTATATCGCTATACAACACGAATGTTGCTCGAAACGCGACAATATCGGACCTACGACATTAATCGTCGATTTAATCGGTTATGACCTACTTTCGCGTGAATATAAACGCCCATCAGGCCTTTTCCCACTCTCGCTCTCTCTCTCTCTCGCTATTGCAGCAGGCTTTTGCCAAGGAACAAATCCCGCGATACCGACGTATATTTCCGCGTGGTTCGCCCAGCGATTTTTTTTTTAATTTTTCATTATCATTATTATTATTCCTTTCTTGCTATTCGAGCGTTTTAATAACGAGCGACCGTCGAGAGTTTGCATGGAAAAGTCACCGTTCGTATAATGAGACACCTGCCTTTCGTCGGTCCTGTAACGTGATAACAATCCCGATTTCTCAATTCGTGCGCGTGGGCGTCGAGAAATAATAAACGTAAAATTTCATTTATTTTGTAAAATTTTATGTTTTGAAATTTGTGTTAAAAGGTTACTCGCTTTGTGAAAAAAAAACAAGATTAATATATTTATATATGTACACACACACACACACACACACACACACACACACACACACACACACATATATATATATATATATATATATATATATATATATATATGTATCAGTCTGATACATATAATCTCGTTGGTTATAAATCAACGGTACTAAACCATCCCTGACTAAATCGACTTTGTATAACCAAAAGTGAGAGAGAAAGAGAGAGAGAGCTCAGCGAGGGTTGAAAGCATGGAGGGGGTGGGTTTGAATCGACGAAGAGGGGTTGCGGTGGTTACCGGTGTGAAATGTTCCCATGGGGGGTCTCCTCTCACCCCGGATACTTCGAGGGGGAGACGCTCGCCCAGCCACCATCGGGACCAAAAACCCTCTATTGTCTATATATACATATATATATATCTCGCTTGCGTTACTAGTTACTACCCTTATATGGAGCATGTTCAAACGGGACAATATGTTAGCCGTCTTCCGGTTACGCGAGCCGGACGAACGAGCTCGTACTTATTATCTCGTTAACGCTTACTGTATCGATTTCATGCGGCGTAATATTGTACAACGAATACATAAAAATATCGATAGGATTAATTATTTATAAGAAAAATATTCGTTGTTAATTAAAATGATTCAAAATAGTGAGCTCTTATATTTTCGAGTATTTGTTTATTTTTGTTATTGTACAATTTTGTAAAAGATAATTTAAGATTGTATGTAACTTATTTAATAAGTTCAAACGTATACGTGTGTGTAAGAGTTTATACGTAAGTCATCCTGGGCTATGTTAATCTCTGTCTCTCTCGCTCGGCATAAAGAAAAACGAGAGCATCGCTCTAATCACAGTGCGAAGGGAGGCTCGCTCGTAAATCACCCCTTCGTCTCTATCTCTCTCTCTCGTTCTCGTGTCATTCCCGAATCACAACTCAGCCGATAATAACATATCCTAGCGAGAGAAGTCCGCGCTCTTCACGCGCTCTGTTATTTCGGTGAATCTTTGCCCTCGGGTCTCGCGCGATCACACTTCTCTCCCTTTCTCCTTCTTTCATCCAACCCCTTACTTTACCGCCGAGTCCGGGAGGGTCTATTAATTCTCGAGACAGAAATCGAACGTAACGAATGCAAAAACCAACCCCTTTCTGCCCTGTCCTGTATAAGTTAAACGAAGAAAGAAAGAAAAATAAAAAGTTAAAAATTTTATCAATGAAAAAATAAAAGTTAATTCGATTTTCTCTTTCAAGGTGACCGATTAAGGACGAGCTGGTAACACTCTCTCTTGGATCCGAGGCAAGTGGCCAAAATCGTCTCCCACCCCTGCTGACATGACTGCACATCGACGAGGGTTGCGAACACCAGAAAACAGTGCGAGGGGTGCATCGTATCATCCCTTATACGTTATAGCTATATAGAAAATCGTCCAAACGTGGTATCGTTGACGGGCTCGAAGTCACCCTCGAGTGGCTAGGATTAGAGATTAAATAACCAAAGATGCGAAAGAGAGAGAGAGTGAGAGGTTGGGGGATGATTCTGTGCACGCGACGCTAAACAGACGAGAGTCAAAATCGACGTGTCCTTAACGGTTCGCCGAGCTTTTTCCATCCTTCTTCACCCCCGCATCGTCCTAGAAACGAGCAAAGTGGTCGTTCGAGGGTTTAAGAATAATGGAGCCAGGGGTTGCGACGATCCTCGCGAAAATCGTAATCACCCTGGGAAACGTTAATTCCCCTTCGACCGTGCATAATTTTCTCGGCCCTTTCACGTTATAATTCCGTTTCATCCGTGACCACGAAATGCCTATAATTTCGTTTCATCCCTGTAATTCGAAGCCCACTATAAACGTTCCTGTTTTAAAGCGCAATTTCAATTCATAACTCGTCGATAATCGTCTGTAATTTAGCGAAAAAAAAAATGGAAATTAAACGTCTCTCGCCTCGCGATGGAAAAAGGGAGTACGCGTACGGAAAGTTTACATAAACGTATCGCGGGAGAAAGATACGCTCTCTCTCTCTCTCTCTTTCTCTCTCTCTCTCTCTCTCACTCTCTCCCTCTCTCTCTCTCCAACGTACGATGCGATGATAACGAGTCAACTTCTCTCACTCTCGATCAATTTTTCCGCGTCATTTGTGGCGCTTGTATCGTCCTCGATCGCGACGATGTGTGCCCGGGCTCGTTGAGTATCCGGCAATTAAGGCGGTTACCAGCAAAACGTGGGCACGTGAACGTCGTTCATTTTTCCTTCCTTTTTTCTTCTTCTTTTCTCTCAACCACGCGTCGCGTCTCGTACACGCGAAATACGAAACGAAAAGTCGTTGACTCCCGACATGGAATATTGCGTTCCACGCACGGTAGCTCGATACGTATTCACCCCGTTGACAATGATAAGGGCGTAAGATGAGTTATTTATCTACAGGAAACCGAATCGTGCGTGCCCTTTTGGGATCGTTGACGTTCGCGTCTTAAGAGAGACGTGGAGATGATCGTGAAGTTTTAGGCGAGCTCACGGGAGCTTCTCGCAAATTTATAATTGGCCTGTGGCTTTAATCTCTTCATAATAATCGCTCGCGGTGCTATGTCTCTCTGCGAAACGCGCGCGCGCATCTGTTTCCTGTACAACGATGCGGGTATAGATATATTCGGGATGTTTAAGAATGTCTACCGTTTCTTGATACAGTCCGTATCGTCTCGCACAATATATATACAGGGTGAGTTTGATAAGGTGTAACAGGCTTTATTCTAAGGTAGACAGGATCATTACAAACAAAAGTTGCAAATATACATTAGGGATATTTTTAATGGTTTACGAGATATATAGTTTTAAAGATGGTCCAATCAGAGCGCGCCGAGAAGCGTTGGTGCCGCCCACTCCCGCCCTAATCACTGAGATAGCGCAGTGTAGGGCGTTACATTTGCGGGTGCAAAATTCAGAGCAGTCAATTTTATTTATTATATTATTACGCAGTCATTTTTATTTCTTGGGTATTTACTGCTCTGAATTTAGTCGAGTGCGTCGAGGAGCATTGGAGCCGCCCACTCCCCGCCCTAGCAGCCAATATTCGAGGAATAAAAATAACTGCTTAATAATATATTAATAAATAAAATTTACTGCTCTGAATTTTGCAACCCAAAATGTAGCGCTTTACACTGTGCTATCTCTACGGCTAGGGCGGAAGTGGGCGGTTCCAATGCTTCTTAGCGCGCTCTAATTGGACCTACTTAAAAAATTTATATCTCTTAAACTATTAAAAATATCCCTAATGTATATTTGCAACTTTTGTTTGTAATGATCCGATCTACCTTGGAATAAAGCCTGTTACACTTTATAAAATTCACCCTGTGTATATGAATATATTTGTGGATACGCACCTCTTCGCATAAATATACTGGGTGTTAGGCAACTGTGAAGACACAGGGAATAAGTTGGGATCGGTACAAATAAAACGATTTTTTTTAAATTGTTCTGAGATAAAAATTGACCGAGATATTAATACGCAAAGTAAAAATTTTGAACAGTAATATCGAGCACCGTGTAGTTAAGTTGTAAATAGTTTATTAATAGTTATTTCATCATATTGTACAAAAAAAAGCAATAATCTGCGAAAAAAAAAATATCCTGAGCGGGACTCGAACCGTCGAACCCGACATTTATCAATGGGGCGTTCGTTTACATTTTGAGGTTATCTTCCAAAATTTGAAACTTTGAGAATTAATATCTCGGTCAATTTTTATCGTAGAACAATTTAAAAAAAATCGTTGTGTTCGTGCCGATGCCGACTATCTGAATATATTTTTGTATCTTCATAATTGACTCACACCCTGTATATACGTATATTATTAAAGTGCGTTATAGATGCGCGAAGAGCTACATGCACGAAACGTCGAGCGAGCATAATATCATCCATTAAAACTCGCGAATCTCGTATTTTTATTTCTTCTTTTTCCCAAGCAAGAGAGATCGAGACTGCCGGCTCGGTTACACCCAACGACGCGACCGCCCGCTTGTCTCATTTTATCTGTATTCCCGATATGCTCGCCGCATTCTCGTCGACGACTGTGCATTTATATATATATATATACATATAAGTATATACGGACAGCCGAGAGTCCGTCTCTGTCTCGTAAGCGCGCGAATCACCTGCTCCTGAATTGCTTGTACCTGATACGTTATACCGTGTACGAAGTCTGTGGGAGGGTGCAGAAACACGAGACAGCCAGCGATAAAGTGACGAAGGAGAGAGACTAAAAAAAGAAAAAAAATATATATATCACATTCTCGTAGAGGATATGATGTATGGTCGAGACGATGAGAGATTGGCGAGGTTTCCCAGATTTTACTCGCTCGACTCGCACCCGCGGTTCTTCCATATTTATTTACCCTCATTAACGGTTCTCAAATTAATTTTAAATTTATTCCTCTTAATTTTCTATTTTTTGCTTTAACGAGATAATTACTATTATCATTACCCTGTAATTATCGTATTTACATTTTTATATTTTATTATACGTTTATGTAATTGTAACTTTAAGGGTAATTTTAGTCAAAAGTCACACGCGACGTGAGGGATGAAAGTATTCGAGTGTAGCAAAGTGGCCACCGACGTTTGGGAGATCCTCGTTCGTACGTAATCATCATGGGAACAGTTTCAGGGGGTGGGTTTGCGTACCGAGCGTTAATAATGTAAGGGGATGAAAGTACGCACGAAATTCCGTAAATCCCGTTTGATCCGGTGACATAAAACAAACACTCCCATTCCCCATCGTCGTCAACATACGCTCGTGTGAGTGCGTGTATGAAGGGGATGAAAAAGTATGGTTCACTGTGGAGTCCGGGGTTGTTCACTATATATGTATGTTGGAAGCCCAATAGGATTATCTCGACTGTTACTACAGTCTCGTGTGCATTACAGAACAAATCGAACCGTTTGCTTCGCGCAGTCACCATATTTGCATCGAATTTATTTTGCCTCGATACGTGGAAATTAAAAAAACAAATCATACATTTTTATTAAAATTGCTTAGAGAAAAATCTTGCGATTTTTAATGAATCAATTTTATTTATTTTTGATTCAAGAGGTGGAATCTACCCCTCGTGATTTCTTTCTATTCGGTCCCAACAAAATGAACAATTCGAGTCGAGTGTTGGCAAAGTATCGACAATTAGGAACAAAGTACGTGAACAGTGGCCACTTTATCGACAATCGTTTCTCCAAATCGACGATCGTCGCACGAGCAAAACTCTACTCGAGAAATGTTTTTGCATATTTTTTTCTGTTTCTTTTCATCTTTCGGTCCATGCGTCTCTCCCTCTTGACGAGGGGAGGCTTAATGTATTCCTCCCTCCTGTGTGGTTGCAAGTTTCTTTTTTTCTTTTCTTTTCTATAGACGCGTTCGAATACGCACGATTCTCAAGCGGTACGCGAGAACCGTCGAAAAGTTCTCGACGCGTTTAATGCGCGCTCACACGCGCGCCTGCCGCCGGGAATTTATTCAAGCTACAATAGCTGCGGTATTACGTACGTACTTTTGTACGTAAAGTTCTCTTCCTCTCTCTCTGTCTCTCTCTCGAAACGAGAGAGGGTCCTTGTCGAGTGGCCTCGAGCCGAGGGTTGAAAAGTCTTCGAGTGCATTTTTCCACTATAAAATTCGAGGTAAAAAAAACCACCCCCATCCCCGAACAAACCCTGTTTTCGTTGCTCACAAATATTAACAAAATCCAAACAAATTATTTCAATCTCGTAAAATCGTCTCATAAATCTTCAAGAATTGAAGGAAATTAATCAACCCTTATAAAAAATTAATCCTTTTTCTTGTTTTCAGTCTCCCACTCCTTCCCTAAACCGGTTAGTCTCACTCGTTAACTTTGCAACTCTTTAATCACGATCTTCGATCAACAAATACAGAAATCTCTGAACGGAGAAAAATTCAGTCCCCGGTTATTTTTATCACGTGCATAAACATAATAGCCCGAGTACATCAATGTCCACAAGGCGCATCGTCATATCGACTTTCATGCGTGACTGTCGAGCGGTCGATGTACAAAAGAGTGCGAGAGAAAATCGACGAGGGGGGATTGTACGCGGCTCGTCCCTATCCGCTGGTATCGTGCGGATTCTCGGTTTATGCACCACCAACCCTTAGGAGAGACGAGTTTCACAGAGTAGTCGTGCGATGTTCTCCATCAAGAGGGCCGGCGAGTCGAGATTCCTCGGGTAATAGGGACATTGGGAATAGGGGGTGGGGGATAAATGGAGCGTCGCGAGGCCGAGGCGACGAGCGATGACGGCGCGAATAAGCGGTTGCCCACTCTTATTGTTTCGCGGACATGGGAAGTGAACATCGGCCGCTTGTTCGCTACCTCGGGAAGCTCTCGTCGCACCAACGTTACGAGATGAGAGAGAGAGAGAAAGAGAGAGGGAGAGAGAGAGAAGGAAAGACGATTCTCACTCCATTAAATAGATAACGAGAGGCTTTTCTGCCACGTATGCCTTTTATCCTTTCGCGCGTTTATCCGTTCGCAATATAAACGAGGAAAAATGCCTGTCACGCTCTTGGTCAGACCGATCGCGTTTTATAGATCGATCGGTTCGAGAAAACAAAAACACAAAAAAAAATATTGCACGATATTCATCGACGATGCAAGAATGTTTATTATTTTAATTTATTTTTGTTTTTATCGTTACACGAACTTAAAGGCAATTCTTTGTTCGTAAATTTTCTTTCAAAATAGCTAAAAAAAAATGAAAATTATCGAACGATTTTATCAAGACCCACCCCTAGAAAAAATCTGCTTACCGTTCTCTCGCACGTGCGTTATGCCCCAGGAAATCAAAGCTGGTCCAATAAATAAGTAACTCGATCCGCCCAGTAGTAACCCTTTCGTGGTTTAAATTTTTCAAAAGCCACGAACGAAGCGAGAGGAGGGAGAGCAAGGATGGGTTGACGTGTGAAAATGACCCACGACTTTTGCCCATGGACGATTTATGTCTCCTACCCTACTTAAAATCGACGTAACGCCATCGAGAGAAACCGATATATTTATCAAATCGTGAATATAAGTGTCCGAGAGAAGTTGCGACGATAATTTTTCTCGCAAAATGTGAAAATGTTCGTATCGCAAAATTCACAGTACGGTCGCGATGCTTCCCATTAAAATAACGAGCGCGCTTGATCGGTTAAAAAAAAGACAAGAAAAACCGTTCCTTTCAGAGAAACGTTCGCGTGTCGGAACTCGGTGCGTGGAACATCCCGATTGTCGAAGCCGAGCTGAGTTTGTGTGTGTTTGAACGAACGCGTGGGCTCTTCTTTGTAGAAAGATCGGTTGCATTTATATACATATATATATATATATATATATATATGTATATCTGTATATATGTATGAGCACGCTTTTACGAGGACCCACAGCTCTGGCGAGAAAGACTGACGAGATCCTCAATGACAGGGAGGCGTGCACAACGTCCGGCCCCTCTTTACCATTTCAATGGTGCCAATCGGCGGTGACAGCGGCAAACTGTAACATTGCTTGCTTATATATAATACGTTTATGGTACGCGTATATGTCTATAGACACGTACCCGATACCCATGAGAGTCTTCTCATGCCCCGCGGCATTTATTTTTATTTATTATTTTGTTCGTACGCGAGGCTTTCCGTACACTAGTGTTAGGAAATGTGTATTTTTGTTTGTTTAACGATATCGATCGGTTGGATGGAGATTGAAAGATTTATTGGAATTGAATGGAATTTTGGAGATTTTTTTATAGAGAAATTGATATTTTTGGTAATTGTGGGAAATGGATTAATTTTTGGTAATTAATCGAAGATATTTGATAAGAATTTAAGATGTTGATTGAATGCATCGGTATGGAAAGATTTATTGGAATTGAATGGAATTTGGAGATTTTTTATCGAGAAATTGACATTTGTGGTAATTATGGGAAATGGAATAATTTTTGTTAATTAGCCAAAAAAATTGATAAGAATTTGAGATATTGATTGATTGCACTGGTGTGGAAAGATTTATTGGAATTGAATGCAATTTGGAGATTTTTTTACAAAGAAAATGGCATTTTTGGTAATTATGGAAATCGGATTAATTTTTGTTAATCAGCCAAAAAAATTGATAAAAATCTGAGATATTGATCGACTGGACCGGTATAGAAAGATTTATTGGAGTCGAATGCAATTCGGAGATTTTTGATGGACAAAATTATCATTTTTGGTAATTATGGAAATTGGATTAATTTTTGGTAATTAATCGAAGATATTTGATAAGAATTTGAGATATTGATTGATTGTACTGGTATGGAAAGATTTATTGGAATCGATGCAATTTGGAGATTTTTTACAAAGAAAATGGAATTTTTGGTAATTATGGAAATCGGATTAATTTTTGTTAATCAGCCAAGAAAATTGATAAAAATTTGAGATATTCATCGATTGGACTGGTATAGAAAGATTGATTGGAGTCGAATGCAATTCGCAGATTTTTGATCAAGAAATTGGCATTTTCGGTAATTATGGAAATTTAATTCATTTTTGGCAATTTACCGAAAATATTTGACAAGAATTTACAATACCGATCAATTGGATCGACATAGAAAGATTTATTGAAATCGAACACAAATTGTTCTAAACTTTTAACAACAAAACTCACATTTTTGATAATTATTCAAATCCAATAAATTTTCATTAATTAAACCAAATAAATTCGACCAAAACTTAATCTCGACATTATATCAAAATAATTTCGAATAATTCGCATCGTTACATAAAATTAACGATCGTAAAATAAATCGTTTTTCCATTCTCATCCACCATCCTCTCCCAGCAATTTGCAAATCCATAAAAAGAAAAATGATTTCCCCGCGATGTACGAAACGGGTTCGAATCCCGACAATCACCGAGAGTTTACGTCGTTCACCCTTTACGATCCGGAGAGAAAACGTGAAACGTTCGGGTCGTTTTTTTTCACACGATTTGAAAACCCGATCTAGCGTGATTTTTGTTCTCCCTGAAATGAAATATCACGAGAAGAGAGAGAGAGAGAGAGAGAATGACGAAGAGGCTGGAGACATACGTTTTCCCACTCCGCCCACTCTCGGACTCGTTTTAAAACGAGTGTCACCCCTTTTTTCAACCCGCCGAGCCAGAGTCTCGGGATAATTCGAAATTTACACATCCATCATCCCCTCGTGTCGCATCATCCCCTCCAGCCCTTATCCACCCCTTCCTTAAACTCGGTTAATATACGGTGTAGATTCGGGTCTCGTTCGGACCGAGCAGTCATCGTACCTCGATACTTCCTCCCCCTTTCCTTTCACGGCACGCGTCATCATAATGCTCTAAACCCTCTCTCGTATCAGCCCTTCCTCAACCCCTCCTCGTTTCTTGCACTTTACGTTTAACAACCCCCTTTAAAATTTTGAGTTTCAGCTCTTTTACGAGCAGTCTTAAAATTTAAAGCCTTCGCGATATTTTACCTCGCTCTAGTTTATGCCAAGAACCCAGTATGTACGAGGAAACCATCGTCGTATCGTGTACTCTCGTACAAGTCACAGGTATACAACGTACAAGCGTGTAAAAGTTGCCCAAGGGAGGATTGTAAAATCGACGTATAACGCCACCGAGACTCGTAACTATATTCGATCCCCGATGATCTGCGACCAGACGAGGAAACAGACGAGGGTTGTTCGAATAAATATTCCAACCGAAACAACCCTTAAAATTATGAGAAGACAACAGATCTGAAATGAACGAAATTGGAGGGGAGGAGAAAATTGCAAATCGAATTTTGGTTAAATTTCATTCTTCTTTTTGTGATTATTGAATCGATTTAATGACAGAGTTTTGTCTCCATCCGTTGATCGAGTCGCTACACACCTGCGAGAGAATCTAACTCCCTCCCTCAAAACACGTCCTCGATATTAAATTCGTACCACCTGCATTATTTTCGTCCTGCACCTGTCCCACATTGACAGGGAACGTCCTACGACGTTATTCGGATCGGTTCTTCACGAATCAGCGATCTTTCCCCGCCCCTGATGATCGATTCACCCCTGAGACAAAATATATCTTCGTTCGGAGGAGATAAAAATCCGAGAAATCACTCGATCCCATGTTCCAATAATACGTGCAACATACATCAGCGCCAATTTTGCGATGTAACGGATATCGGTGAGAGATCGTTTATTATTCATGATGAGAATTTGGCTCGAATAAGAATTTCGTTTTTTTTTCAGTTGCCCTCTCGTGCCATATCGTCGTCAGAAACTCGGGCTCGCATATCATTCGAGGAGAAGCGAAGTCTTGAATCCGGAAAATAATAAGGCCTTGGGTGGATTCGCGGAGGGCGAAGGAGTATAAGAAAGATATGGGAGCGAGGGAGAGAGAGAGAGACAGAGAGAAAGAGGATTTCGCTGTCTCATAACTCGAGGAGAAATCTCTCGGCTATCTTTCACCAGGAGAATCAGAAAAGGGAGAGAGTGAGAGAAAATGGCGGGAAGGGAAGAGTCTGCGGAGTGAGCGATCGTCTTTTAGTATCACGACGTCGACTAGCTAACGTTTGGACTCTCAACGCTCTCTCGTGCGCCTTCTCCCTCTTTTCCCTGCGCTCACCAGTCCCCTCCTTCCTCCC
Organism: Netelia fuscicornis; assembly: GCA_946811545.1. Classification (NCBI taxonomy): domain Eukaryota; kingdom Metazoa; phylum Arthropoda; class Insecta; order Hymenoptera; family Ichneumonidae; genus Netelia; species Netelia fuscicornis. The sequence continues at coordinate 49,554,439 of OX328012.1, read as the reverse complement.
TCCGTTGCCAACCCTTGGTGAAACCGGAAATTACGTCTGGGGTTCCATCTCCGGTGTTGCGCCAAGTTGCGCCTTGCCGTCGAGAGGCAAACTGCCAGAGTTGCTCGCAAGGAGGAGGAAGAGGGTGCGCTTGTGTTGCGCACCCCGTTCCCTCCTCTCTACCCCTTCTCTCACCCTCACTCTCTTACTCTCTCACTATATATCACTAGGCGGAGTGAGACGAAAACTTTGATGCCGACGAGAATACAAGAGAGTAAGAGAAAAGATTCGCGGCGGAGGCTGCTCGCGAAACGACGACGATGGGGTTGGTCGTAAAAGCGAGATGCGGGGGTTGGGCGAAGCCGCAACCTCCTCCTCCTCCTTCTTCACCCTCATCCTTCTCCCATGGCTCTCCCCCTAAAGTTATTAAAGTTTTAACGCGTCCCAGCTACAAGGACACGCACACAAACGCCATTACGATAGTTCCCTCTGTTTATAATAATAAAGTTTGCTTCGGTAACGCCGATAACGAATAAGGCAAAAGTTTTCGTCCAACATGCTCCAGCTTCTGTTTTTAGCGTCTAATAAACGTATATGTGTGTATGTGTGTGTGGGTGTGTCTTCTTCATTTAGTATCCAATAATCAAATCTACATTTATATAATTATACATTGGATAAATGAGAAGAAATTCTTGTTGCAATTGACGAAGGCAAACTAAAACTCGCAATCGATACCTCGAAAGATCGATAGTGAATTTTCCAATCTCTATTTTCAAGCTTTCCCTCTCCCTTCAGCTTCTCAAGCTTCTTATCGCGAGATATTAGATACACGTAAATCGAACTGTGAAAAGCCACCCCCCCCCTCTCCCCAGTAATCCCGAACTAATCTCTCGAAACGTCCTCCATTCCAATTCCACCCTTGATCACTTGAGCACCAAGTTCGAGATGTCGAGACAGAGAAAGTCGTACGTGCAACCGGAGGTAAAGTTGTACGTCATACAGATCATACAGTTCTAAGTAATATACATACGTTCGTCGTGCAATATTAGGCAAAACGATAAATCCTGTGGGTGAATTCCAACGCCCCCTGGGCCAGGGCTAATACACGAAGAGAGGGTCTGCCTCGCGGGCGTTGGGCAAGTTGTGCCAGCACCACACCAGGAGTAACAGCAACCAGCCAAAGTCATTTCCCCCAGCGACATGCTGTGGCTTACTTCTAGTGTGGTTCACGTATATATGTACGAACTCTGTCTTCTCGTTACCTTTTCCAACCCCCAACCTTCGTCCTCGCTCGTACCATCGAAACCTCTTATTCGTCAGGAAGAGTGAACCGCTGCTTTTGGTAAGAGGGAAGAGGTTCGGTGCACTCGGAAGTATACGACGGTGTATAACACCGAGTTAGGTGGCCCCCGCGAGGCAACATCGCCCGTTGATGCGACTAGATGGAAAGAGGTGGTGAGGAGGGTTGAAGGAGGGAGGGGTTGGAAAGGGGCAAGGGTAAGCTGCGATAGAGGACTCCTCTTCGTGCTCACCGAGGGTAATAAAGCCATCTTGCTAGCTCGAAGTTCGCGAAAGCGCGCCATGCGCAAGGCACCCCCTCGAGTCTCTTGCAAGGGCGTTCGGCACACAAACCCACCCCCGGGGACTTTGGTACGTACGTTAGGTATGACTATAGTCGTGTAGCAACCACCGGGAGGAAGAGGTTGCGGAGGGTTGCGCCGTATAACGGGGAAGAGGTGGAGAGGATAGCGATCTATACTGCTTCGGTGCACCCCTCTCCTCGTTGCCAGGCAACCCCTCGTGTTCAACCCCTTCCGTGCGACGGCTTTCTCTCTCTCTCTCTCCCATGCTTGCTTTCCCTCCTTCGATCCTCTCAACCCTCCGGCTCGACCCCCTCCCCAAGAGAACCCGGAGATAAGGGCGCAATCTCAACCCCCCTCTCGACACCCCCGCGGCTCATGTCTCCTTTCTCCTTTCCTCGCTCCCAGCTCTCTCTCTCTCTCTCTCTCTCTCTCCTTCGCTCCCACCATCTCGCGATCTTCCCTAGCCAGGCGGATGGATCCTCTCTCGCTCGAGGCGCCTGTTGTGCGGAGAGGGTTGCTTCGATGTATATCCACGGATGTGTATTTTCCGGGGATGTGTCGGTGCGACAGCTTCCCCTCGTCTATAGCCAAAGGGAGAGAGAGAGAGTGAGAGGGAGATTCTTGACTCTGACTCGTCTTCGTGTTTCACGGGATGCGAAGCAGCCATAGACGCAAGCCTCCATCTTGTCCTCGTCTCTAAGATGGGAAACTTTACGCTCTGGCATGATTTTTGCTAGCGTTTCAACTCGTGAATAAATCCTGGATCTTAAGAATAAGAAAAAAAACACCTTGTCGTTGGAACAGGGTTGAAGAGATATAAGGTCGAACGAAGGTCATGTCATTTTGTCAAAATGGTCGTCATCGATACGTCTAATCGCTCGTAAGTTCGATAAGGAACGAATTTATGGACAGCGATGAAACGACGTTCCTAAAAAGAAAACCACGAAAAATAACGTCTCCTCGTATATTCGTTTCGTATGATTCTCCAAGGTCACGTATAATATCAATTCGACTCTCGTTTGATTCGTATCGCGTCGTCCATAATGTCATTTTCGCTGATTGTATTTCGGATAATAGAATTTCCGATAAGCAATGACAATATCAAATACTTCCTTTCGCCCTTTTTTCCATTCCTACGTCCATTTCACGAAAGCTCGTTAGAATTCTCACCCTACCTTAGACTCATCCTTAGCCACCATCGTCTTTTCTATATATATATATATACGTTACAGATATTTTTACCACGAAGGCCACCAGGCATAAATCAAAATCTCTCGTACAATCCAATTTACGCTGAGGTTAAAGAAAACCTTCTTCCCCTCAAACGTTTCGCTTCTCTTCCCTTCTTCTATCTCTATCTCACAATCTCTCTCCTGTCTCGTTTGACTCCCCGGACTGCCTTCTCTCTCTCCTCCATCCTCCCCCTCTAAAAGCTCGCCCCCTTTTTCTCTACCAAGTTCCCTCAACCTCCTTTCTCGTGGTCACAGTCGCTTTCTTCTTCTTTCTTTCGTTCTCCCTCCAGCCCCCTTTTCTTCTTCTGCTTCGTCCCTTCACCCCTCCCTCGAGGGAAGCAGCGCGAGGGAGAGAGAGAGAGAGAGAGAGAGAGACAGAGGGCTCGGCGAACTGATAACGGTTTGATGTATGGCCCAGTGACGTCACCGGTCGAGGGGAAACCCGGGGCCAAGAACAGATTACACAAATCGATAGGGTTACGAACAAAGGAGAGGAGCTGCTGCTGCTGCTGCTGGGCCGTCGGCGAACTTGCGCGCCTCCTCTGCAACCAAGAGGCGAAACCGTTCTCGCTCCTTAGTACGGACAAACCTCTCCCTCTCTCAGTCTCTTGTGTACATATTCGAGCCAATTTCCTTCAATACGAGGTTTTAAAGACGTTTGAGGTGAACGAACTCTATCTCTCTTTCTCTCTCTCTCCCTCTCTCTCGTACTGCGAATTTCATCAAACGGTCGTAATGAACGCGAGCTCCAAGCTCGGTGAACGAACGTCATGCGGATTTATCGCGCTGATCGTTATCTAAAGTGTCAGGACTGTCGGCGACGATATTATTAATAGCTAAATTGTCCATTTGAGGACTCGTAAATATTACGAGGTTCAAACCAACCCCTTCATATACTCGGTGCGTTTTGGTGATCGCTCGAGAATTCACGGTCGAAATAATTGATGGAAAATTAACGATGAATGACTCATCTAAATTCTTTTTCTTCGTTGACCCTGTTTTCTAAGATTTCTCAAGACTCAAAAGATTGTGCGTGACGCACTATGCGTATCCAATCTCCTTCCGCCGGAAGCTAACTTCTCGTAGATGCAGCGCTTGCGACAGTCCGGACAATTCATCGAAGATGAAAAGCGAAGAGGTTGTTTTATTGTTGTTTATTTTTCTGGACGATATCTGGAACGACGAAAATTCATGTTCAGGGAGAAAATGCAACGAATATTTTTCACAATGGTCGCACAAAGTTAGCTATAAAACTCGCCAAGTTCCTGTCCGTATAGCTAACACGCGGAGATATCGAACGATTCGCGAGAGACTCTTCGCCTCTGCGCCCCCGGCGACTGAGAATCTTCCTGGGAGATGAAGTAGAGAGAGAGAGAGCGAGAGAGGGGGGAGGAGGAGGAGGAGGAGGAGGGAAAGAAAGAGAAAGAAAAAAAAGTATCGCGAGCGTTTGCCTCGCTGGCACGTAGAAGAGCAGGAAAAGAGGGACGGGAGGCCACGAGGGATTTGAAAAGAGGAAGAGAGAGAGAGAGAGGGAAAGAGTGAAGCTGAGATTTCGCGCTGGGGAACGAGGAGGGTCGACCGGACACGAGATAGGGGAGGAAATAAAAAGGTGGCGGAGCATGAGAAGCGAGAGAGAGAAGTTCGCAGAGGAGAATAAAAGAGCTTCGCGAGGGTTGCCAGGAGGATTTAAAAGAACGAAGAAGAGGAAGAAGAAGAAGAAGAAGAAGAAGACGAAGAAGCAGAAGTGATAGAAGAAGCCGAAGATGAAGAATAAGAAAGAAGGGAGATCGCGAGCTCGAAGCAGTGTAGAGAAGCCTGCGGCGTCGTGCCGGCACGTCATTCTACTCCTCGAGGAATTAAATTTTTATATCTTACGTTGAGAGTTTGAGCGATAGAAGGACGAAGGAGATAGCGACGATGGTAAGGTGGTAGGGGAGGATAGAGAGAGGACTCTGCGACAGGATCAGGCTTGAATCGAGGGGAAAAAGAGCCCCCCGATGACAGTTATAGCGGCGAGAAGAAAGAACAAAAAGAAGAAAAAAGCAAATATAAAGAAACTTTTACGCCTGAGGGAAATCGTCAAAGTCTTGTAAGTCTCGAGTCGCGAATGTTAAAAGGGAATTATGGTAATACGAATGCAAATATCTACGGGATAATAATAATAATAATAATAATAACAATAACGATCAAATTATAATTTATTACTAACGCGACCAATAATTCCGTTTGTCTTAAAAAAACGTGACACTTTTCTCCAAGAAGATTTCACGATAACAGTGTAGGAAAAAAAACAACATGGCGGACACGTTTTATATCACCGTTGAGAAAATTCTTCGAGCGTCGGGAGAAGAGGAGCCACGGATACGTCGAAGACGTAAAATGGTGGCCCGAAGTGATCTTCGGTAGAAACGAGAGAGGGAAAGAGATAGATAGAAACGCCGGAGATTTTCGAGACGGTCGTAAAAAACTCGCGCTCGAAAACTAAAGCGTAGCGCGGTTAAGGTTTCAGCTTCGTTCTAAGGGTGGAAAATGGAGGGTTGGGGGCAAATACAGCGCTATTATACGACGTAAACTAGAAGGAAGTTAAACGCACACATGGTAAGGGTAAGGCTAAGGGCGCAAGGGCGAGGAGGGGGCTGGTGGTAAAAGGGCCCAAGCCTCTTGTGGCACAGCCATCAAAGCCTGTGAGAGATAAAAATAGAGATAGATAGATAAGGGGGAGAGGAGAGACCGTGGTCGCGGAGAATGAGATAAATCGCGAGAAGAGAACTTGGCTGGTAGAAAGAGAGAGGAGAGGAGGGTGAACTATAAACCGCGTAATCCGTACTAAAATGTGCCATCCCGACGTACACGGTTCGTATAACCTTCGCAACAAAACTGGACACACGTATACTCGATTCGTGATTCGAGGGGAACATTTTTCCCTGAAATATATTCGAAAGAAAATACTGTGGATTTATATTTTAGTTTTTTCTTTCTTATTTTTATTTCATTTTATGCGTAGGATTATGATAATTATGTTTATCGTCGGAAAATTATTTTTATTTATAAGCAAAATATTTGTTTTCGTCTATTTTTTAAGGGTGTAAAATTCGATATCAAAATTTTTATTCTCCTCGATCCAGCGATCGACCTCGGCCTCTAGTTCCGGTGTCAATAATTCGTGCCATCCACCGACTCGACCTTTCCCAATGAAAGTTGGGATGCTGCGCTCGAGACCCAATAATTCGTTTACCATCGGATTTTTCCGAAACGAATCGATGTGTAAATGGTCTGCGACAGCAGCAATTTCCTCATCGCTGTAAGTCTTGCCCAGAAATTTAGCGACCTTCCTTATCGTCGCTGGTAGATCCTGGAGTTAGGAATTTTTTTTTGATTATCTTCGGTTTAATATTTTAAATTCGATTTGTTTATTTTTTTTAGACAAAGGCGAACTTACCATTCGCAATTCTTCGTAATGGAGGAACAATACGCTAGGGTGATGACGCAGATTCCAGGCTTGTCTGACGTGATCCCAATACGAACCCCATGGTGGATCTAAAAAAATAATACAACGATTTTTCTCCAAAGAAAAGAAACTATCGCGAAAAATCGAATCGAGTCGAGGAACAATTTTATTTGTTTTAATTGATTTTTATACGAATTTTTGTATTTTCTTACTTTTCATCCCTATAAATTCTTTAATATATTCTTCGGCGGAGATATTCACAATGGGATTCGATCCTGAAGTGATGAAACGTGCTTTCGAGACTATAGCGTCCTTCGGATTTCGTACCACGTAAACGATCTAAAAAATGTAACATATATTTGTAAATTTAATATCCACGGTGAGAAATTATATTTCGTAACAAGAGAATGTATTTTAACTTACCTTGCATCCGGAATCAAAGATATTTTTGTGCGTGGCGAAATTCAGATGGGATTTCAAGATTCTGGGTGACATCAAATCGGCGAAAACCTCGTAAGAATATTTACTCGTGTCGACCGGAACGGCTTCGAGAACTTTGGGATCGTCGCGACTCGGACGAAGGATTTTGCTTACGTCCCACATAGTTGAAAATAAACTAGCGCTGCCATGGAAAACATTCATTTTCGTAAGAAATAATTTTTTCATCACATTTTTGAATTTTCGTTTTGTTAATAATTCACTCGAAACTCACGTTATCTCGGGCGATCGGTACATCAGCTCGAATTTCTTTGCGTTCTCAAAGTCCAAATTATTGGCGAGTAACCAAACGAGTTCTTGGGTCAAAGTCGTACCTGCAATTTTTGTCAATTACTTTTTTATTCGATTATAATATTTTATTAAACATTTTATTCTCTAAAATTGGGAAAATAATCGATATATTAATTTATTTCAGATCTTACCCGATCTCGGATGAGTGATAATCCACACATCGTCGGGTTTCGCTTTAAAATTTCGCAAACCTTCGCCCTGTTGTTTCCAAGCAACCGGAAGTGACACGAGTGTTCCGTCGATATCGAAATCTTTAAAGACGAAATGATCGTCCTCATCTTCCGAAGTTGATGTACGTGGACATTTGCCCTCGGCCATAATTTTATAACTCGAATTTATAGAAGAAAGCAAACACAAAACCCCGGGGAAATTAAACTTTCCAAAACTCTCGAACTTTTATACCTTGCGCGAACACTGTTTCACACACGCTGAACAATCTTTATGCCATTCGTTCAACTCTGGACGTGCATAAGTTTCTCAAATAATATTTCTTATCATTTTTGATAAGATTACGAGAGCTCTGAATAAACATCGGTGAAAAAATAAGCTTAAATCATTTCTAGATCGTATTCGCCTTGGTAACCAACGGAAAGTTTTTATATCTCGAGATTTAATCTCGCAATAATAATAATTCCATTAGCAGAAAAAAATGCAATGAAAATCGGAAATGATTAATGCGATATTGATTTGTATCTGAATGTCAATCTAAAAGTCAATATCAAGAACGCGACGGAAAAGTTACAGTCCGTTTCAACGGGAATATATCGATTCGCATGAAAATCAAATCGGTCATTTTATCGGGCGAGCGAATTTTCGAATTTACACGATAGATTGCAACTTCCGTCTTTTCCACCGCGTTTTAAAATATTTCTACTATCTACGTCCTTTGAATAACAATAAAATCGTTCGACCAGATTTCTCAACCGCGTCGCAACTTAGCTAACGTAAAATCCTCACGTCCCTCGAAATGCAACAACACTGTCGTTAAACGATAACAATCGCGATTTCTCCCGATCGGTACGACGGCCTCGACATAACGACGATGCTTGCGATTCGATAGTCAAAGCAGATAAACGTGCATCGATCAAATTAATCCGTCGTGCCAGGGTGGTTCCCGATCAAAACGCTTCTCTCGTTTGTTTGCCCGGATCGTTTTTTTTTTCCTCGCGACGCTCTAATCGCGCCAGGTGACGCGAATAGCTAATTCCTGGGCATAATCTCTGATAACGCTGGAGAAGAAAGAAACCGGGAATTTTGTAACTACGAATTAACGAGCCTAATATACAAATCGATCAATATATGACGTTGGTTGAAATAATAATGATATCAAAATGGTAAAAAAAAAAAGATGAAAATAAACGACGGTTCGAGCGCCTTTCCATTAGCGACGACTGGACCGCTGCTGCTGCTACCCGAGAAGACGCGTTCCAATACATGCAGACGTATAACTACGGCTGTCGAGAGCGAAAACGTATGCAAAGACGGTTCAAGATGAAGGCTGCTTTGTATAGGTGGTAATCGGTAAGCAGAAATCAGTTGTTGGGTGGCGCCTTAACCGTACGCTTGGGGGACTCCCCGCTTTCTTTCAACGTCCGCTAGAGGCCACCCTTCCTCTCCATTCCTCCCTGACCCCCTCGTAGCCGTTCCTCGAGCGCAGAGACGAAGAACTCCAACGAAATGAAGAGAAGAGTGATATCATTCTCTCCTTTCGACGCTCCTTAACGTTTTACGTCTCGAATGCTTTAGCTCTCGAGTCTTCGTAGCAGAAGTAGCAATACAGGCCGGCATTATGTAGCCTGTGAATGTACGCTCGCGCTCCGGTGTGATGTTTCGTGACGCCACCGCTTATGGGCGCTGCGAACGTACCGACAACCCTTTCGTCTGTCTCACTTCGCAATTTCGTCAGGCGATATCTTCCTTATGAACGACTAACTGTTTTCTTTTCTTTACTTTATTAAAACTTTATAAAGTTTCGAATGAACTACGAATCAAAACGTTAAGAATAATTAATACGAATATCGATGAAAAATTGAAATTAAATTCGCTCGAAGATGGAGATTGAAGAATTGAAGCGCATCTTTTTGTTCTCGATCGTTAATGGACTTGTTCGTATACAAACGAAAGTCGTATACGTGCGAATGTTCAAAGCCACCTGATAATATGCCGCGAATTTTTATCGTACTCTCTCGCATTGTCGTATCGCAACTCGAGACATCGCATTGCGACATATCGCGTGCGAGAGACATCCCGAGGATTTCATACTCGCAAAGACCAGAGACCGAATGAAAGAGAGAGAGAGAGAGAGAAAGAGCGAGAGAAAAAGAGTTCGTCTTCGAACGACTGGGTGACACACAGTGTTTCATAGTAACACCGCTAACAGTCGTGGACCACTCACGTCGTACGAGGAAGTTTCGCCGGTGTACTCGCCCGCCTTGTCTCTCGCGCGCGACCCTTGCCGACGTTTTTTGCTACCCCGAGTCTAATTGAGCTTGTCCAGGGGCAGTCTGCCCGTTCCCTTCACGACGAAATGAATTACGAGGCGCCTCTCTTCGCTTCGCGATATATATATTATCTTTCCATCCTCGCTCGCGTTTCTCCCTTGATTTTTATCCCAGAAGCGGCACGTGTGGCCTTTGAATTCAACGTTTCTATTCCATTTTTACGAAATTACTCGCATCGGCCAATTTGCGAATTTGAAAATAGAATAAGAAACGTTGTGGTCGATACGACGAAATTCAATTTTTAATTGAATTAAATTATTTCAAAATGGCGGGTAGAAAAAATTAATTATATTCTTATTAAAATTAATTATATTATTATTAAAATTAATTATATTCTTATTAAAATTAGTTATATTATTATTCAAATTAATTATATTATTATTCAAATTAATTATATTATTATTCAAATTAATTATATTATTATTCAAATTAATTATATTATTATTCAAATTAATTATATTATTATTAAAATTATTATAATTGTATTAACAATTATTATTGCGTTTATGATTATTCGCATTATATTTTATATCGTTATATTTTATTTGTATTTAACGTTACATCTGAATGTCGGAAAATAATGTGAAGCTTTTTTTTAATTATCAGACATTTGATTTTTTGTTGAGCAAATTACGTTTTGTATATATCGCGGGTTTTTTTCGTTTATGGACATGGTGGCGCCATCTCTCGGGAAACGTCGGAAACCGGTAGCGCTCGAGCTCAGTCGAGCGTCGCACGTGCCGACGGAACATAACCTAACTCAAACAATTTAATGACAACTCCTTCGTTGTTGGTTTAATCGACTAACAGTTAACAGTCTAATATCAATTATTTATTGTATAAACAAGTGGTGCTGGAATATATATCACAATGTTACGACGACAAGCACGATTGAGGAGAGAATATCTCTACAGAAAGTCCGTTCAGGACAAATTGAAAAATATCCAAGAGAAGAAGGAACGACTGAAGCGTAGCTTGGAAGAAAATACTCCGATTCATCCGGACCTGAGGAAAACTGCTCTGCATTTGCAAAAGAAGATCGAGTGGGAAGATGCTGGACCTCAAATGGCAGTGGCAATGGGCACGGAGATGGGTGGAACGACAGGATCTAACGAGGACGATGAGTATCGTTGGGCGGGAGTTGAAGATCCTAAGATTGTCATAACCACGTCGAGAGATCCGAGCTCGAGGCTAAAAATGTTCGTCAAAGAATTACGTCTCATATTTCCAAATTCCCAACGCATGAATCGTGGTAATTACGAGATGAAACAGCTCATTCATGCTTGTCGAGCGAACGATGTGACAGACTTTATAATAGTTCATGAACATCGTGGCGTCCCGGATTCATTGATCATCTGTCATTTGCCTTATGGCCCCACCGCATATTTCACGATGACTGATGTTGTCATGAGACACGACATTCCTGATATTGGAACAATGTCTGAACAATTTCCTCATCTGGTGTTTCACAATTTCAAGACAAAATTAGGAAACAGAGCGATGAGTATACTGAAGTATCTGTTTCCCGTACCCAAGGAAGATAGCAAGAGGGTCATAACGTTTGCAAATCACGATGATTATATATCGTTTAGGCATCATACATACAAGAAAGTCAATGGGAAAGACATTGAACTCACCGAAGTAGGACCAAGATTTCAACTCAAATTGTACGAAATCAAATTGGGAACATTGGATAGCGCTGCAGCGGCGGATACAGAATGGGCTCTGAGGCCTTACATGAACACCAGCCACAAAAGACGATTTTTCTCAGACGATGATGGATGGCAGCAAGAAGATGATATATAATTTAATTTTTTCATAAAATTATGTCATTGAATTCTTCCAACAAGGATTTTTTGTAAAAAATATATTGTGTTTTTATTTCATCTTATTAACCTGTATTAAGCCTCGTGTTAAACGACGTTTTCATTCGACAAATTGTTTATGTGAATTGTTCTACCATACTCGAATAACAAATGGGTACCAATCGATCGTTTGAATTTCCCGCCATATTTCTCGTACTCGGTTCGTCATGCGCGTTGGTGCATTCTGGCTCTCTGTTCTAGTTCTCCGTAGTCCAGTTGTGTTTTTAAAAACATCGCTTCGACTATTAATTCCTGATTGTACGACTCATAGCGTCGATTGATTATCAATTATTGTGACCCGCGTATTTTTGTGAATGATAAAAAATCAACATATCGTACAAGCACGATGCAATCTGACATTCGTAAGCCCGCGAAATCGGAGAAGACACCTCGGCGCAAGAAGCATCCCGAGCAGCTGAGCGGCGCAATGGACTTGTTCGCATCTCCGCAACGTCCGAAGACTGACGGTGAGAGAAATTTTGAGCACCCGCACGATTGTTTTTCATAGTTCAGGATGACCCCAAGTATTATTAAACCTTCTCGGTAAAGTCTTTATCGCATGGATTGTCCAATTTATTCGCCAAATACGATAATTTCTCTGGTCATAAATACACAGCGTCGGTCATCGTTTCTAGCGCCACGTGTTTGTAGCGGTTCGTTTCATAAGCTCGACTATAACCACTCGTTGCACAAGGTTGATCGTGCAAATTTAAAAGCATTCGAATGCAATTGTATCCTCTGATCAAACAATTAACAGTCGAATAAAAACAAAAGAAATTTTTATCCGAACGCCGTGAATCACTGACAATCGAATTACGAAATTCGTGGGATATTTCTGTGCGTGCTTGAGATACGTTTTATAAAATGCATCGGTGCATGAAGTTATACCTACCCGGCTCGCACACGCGTTTGCTTTTTGCAAACCTGTCTATAGTTTTCACGAAAATACTATGGTTTTTCTTGCGATAGTGTAGTTTGTGTAATGTTGTTTGAACGATTCGTAGACAGACGATTTTTCGTTGCATTTTTCGTAAAGTATTTATCGAGCATCCCATGCCTGTGTAATCACAGTAGCTAGCTGTTGACCCAAGTATTTTGGGCTCTGTCCTATCCTTGGCAAGGTGCAGTCTTCTGTATCCTTTCAGATCTAGAGGTCACTGGGATATCCCGAAGCGGCCGAGTAAGGAAAAAGTCCTCCAAGCTTATGGACTTTGAGTCACCTGACGATTTGGCTGACAAGCACAAGAGACAAAGAGCTCAGCAACAACAGTTGCAGGCCCAACATTTGATTGAGCGTTTCGACACTCCGCCACCTGTTTCTGTGCCTCAGGGTGCTTTGAGTCTTGGACATGGAGCCAGGAACAGAAAAAACTCGGGTTCGCAGGGCCTTCAACACAAGATCAAAGTGGAGCCGCAACACAGCCATATGTCCGATACGGAGGTGCATTATTCTGAATCGGATTCGGACGGTGCACCAGGAATGAATGATGACGAGAGATTCAGCTCGGAATCGCCAAGTGACGATGAAGTTGATCCTCTCATGATCGACGAGAAGGAGACTGGATTCCGAAAATTGGAACCTCCTGAACAAGAAACTCCATCCCAGGCCAATAGTCTTTACATGCTTGAGAAATGCAAAAAAAAGCTTATCATTAAAGATGGCAAGATTATTGGGCGTATGAAGGCACAACGTAAAGACAAAGGGGTAGGATTTTTGTTATTAATAACCAATTTTTAAATATACCAATTAGGGTTAGGTTATTATTTTGTTTTTTCTTTTCAGAAAACAAGATTTACCGCTTACATGCTCTGGGCCAAAGAAATTAGACAGGAACTCATAGAGCAGTGTCCATATATGGGTTAGAAAAACAATGATCTTCCTTTGTTTTATTCTTCTCTACCTTATTTTACACCGAGTATAATTTGTTTTTCAGATTTTGCTGCTATTTCAAAACGCTTGGGAGAACTCTGGGCCACAGTCCCCAACCTGGAAAAGTACAACTGGCGTAGACGTGCTAAACGTTTGGCTTGTAAGCCAAACGTTCAGCCATCGATAAAAGACGAACCAATGTGGAAAATTCCACCCCCAGCATCACGGAAAAAATTCATAAACAAAATAGGTACGTTTTTAACCTAAAAAAACACACATTTTATCATAATACACAAAAACGTCGACTCTTTCGCAGGAAATGGTAAAACTCCAAAATCCTCACCAATGAAGAAAACGATACACCTTGGAGTACCCTCGGTAGTTGGAAATATTCCGATCTCACCACCATCGAATCGTGGTGGCAAAGATTTAGTGAATGAGCCAGTTATTGGCACGGGAATGTACAAAGTCGTTGGTACAGAGCCCGTGGACGTTGCCGCGCACTTGAAACTTCTCGGTGAGAGTCTTACTATAATTGGCGAACGTTTGAAGGAACACGAAGGACAGATCGCCGTTTCTGGAAGTGTCTCGGTCCTTCTCGATTCGCTTCTTTGTGCTTTTGGACCCCTCATGTGTCTCACTCAGCAAGTGCCCGAGGCGAATGGTGCCGATCCGGAAACGCTCTCGCAACTTCTCGACAATATTGCGTATATAATGCCGGGTCTCTGAACAATGGTGTAAACATCAATTTAAAAAGAACTCTTTTGTTCTTTTCCATCATATATTTTAGATAAAATTTGAGTATCGCGTGCAAACGCCCACTTCTGCTCATCACTTTCTTTAAGTTCAAGTGTTGTAAATGCCTCGTTCTAAGCCATTAGCAACTTTAAGTTTTAAGCGTTGTGTAAAAAAAAAAGAATTTTATTGGCTAAGTTTATTCGTGCGGTCGAGTTCGAGGTAAATACAAGTACAAAAAATAAATGGCGACGAAAATAAATATTTACAAAGATACAAGGTGCATTATTTTTCTAGGATGACGATGAGGAAATTCATTGTTGCTCGGGTAGAATGGGAGGACACGTGCAGAAGAGATTTTTGTCACCGTAGATGTCGTCAATTCTGCCCACGCTTGGCCAAATTTTCGGCGTTCTCTTGAACGACTGAAACAGGTATATGATAAACAATTTTTTCCATTATTCAAATAACGTATTCCTGTAGCATGACTTACCACAGGAAAAGCTGCAAGCTCTCGTGAGTAAGGTCTGTTCCATTCGGACTGTACAAGTTGCTGTTGTGTGTGCGGTGCCATTTTCAGTGGATTCATATTCGCATCTATTCTTCCAGCCTCTATGTCTTCGATCTCACTTCTGATAGCTGTAATTCATATAATTAATAGGAATATTGTAAACAAATGACGCAACGATCGAAATAAGCATAATCTTACATATGAGAGCGTCGCAAAATCTGTCGAGTTCGACTTTGTCTTCAGATTCTGTAGGCTCGATCATTAGAGTACCAGCGACTGGCCAACTCATAGTAGGTGCATGGAATCCGTAATCCATGAGTCTCTTCGCAATATCAACAGCTTCGATATTAGCCGTTTTCTTAAGATCCCGAATATCCAATATGAATTCATGAGCCACGAGCCCCGTGTCACCCTTGTACAGAGTCTTATAATACTTTTCTAAACGTTTACTCATGTAATTCGCGTTCAATATCGCTACTTGAGTTGCTTTTCGGAGACCACGCGGTCCCATCATCTTTATATAGGCCCAAGAAATCGGTAAAATCGCTGAAGAGCCGTAAGGTGCTGCAGAAACAGCCCCTATACCAGAAGTGTCTTTTAGTTCGCCACTTGACGAATCGACGACTGGATGACCAGGGAGGAATGGCATGAGATGTCGTTTCCTGCAATACAAGCAAAAACCCCAAATTGATAATTCAATTTTTCTACATTCCACAAACAAAAATTATGCCACTCTCAATTTCTAAAATAGCATTATAACTTTAAATCAATCAACACTCACACTCCTATAGGTCCCATGCCTGGTCCACCTCCACCATGAGGAATACAGAAAGTTTTGTGCAGATTGAGATGAGAAACGTCGCTTCCATAATCTCCTGGTCGACACAGACCCACCTGAGCATTCATATTAGCACCATCGAGATAAACTTGTCCACCAGCTTTGTGAACCATCTCGCACACATCACCGATCGTTTCTTCGAAAACGCCATTAGTCGATGGATAAGTAATCATCAAACAGGACAGGCCTTTTCGATATTTCTCAATCATTTCCTTAAGATGTTCTATGTCGACCGAACCATCCTTTTTCACGTTGATCGGTTCAACCTGCATGCCTGCCATTTGTGCCGAAGCCGGATTCGTACCATGAGCGGATATCGGTATTAGACAAACTTTTCTATCGTTCTCTCCTCGTGACTCGTGATAACACTGGATGGCTCGCAAACCCGCATATTCTCCTTGTGCTCCGCTGTTCGGCTGAAAACTTATACCGTCGTAACCCGTTATAGCACAGAGGTCTTTCTCCAATTCATCGAATAATTCTCGATAGCCATGTGTCTGTTCAACCGGGGCGAAAGGATGGATATTCGTGAACCCGGGCAAACTACATGGCATCATTTCCGTCGTTGAGTTGAGCTTCATAGTACAAGAACCCTGTGGAGAAAAAAAAAATATTTTTATGGTTTCTTGAAGTGACTTTCTTTTTTAATTTACAGTAAGAAAAAGAATTTGACCTACCAATGGGATCATACTGTGGACAAGAGAAACATCCTTATTCTCCAACGACTTCATATAACGTACGATTCTCGTCTCGGAGTGATGCATGTTAAAGATTGGATGTTGCAAGTAAGGAGATGTACGCTTGAAGCTCGAATCTTCGAGATTTTGACCCTCTGTCAGACCAGATTCTGCGACGTCTTTCACAGTCGTATTGACCTTAAAGATCTTGAAAAGATCATTGACGTCCTCAGGCTCGGTCGTTTCATCAAGAGATATACCTACAGAACCGTCGTTGTTGTACCTGATATTAAAAAGCAATTGTCATAACACCTTGACAAAGATTATACCTCAGTAAAAAAGTGAGAACTTTTTCTATCTCACCTCAAGTTTATTTTTGCACGCTCGGCCATGTCTTTGATCGCCTGCTGAGATTCTTTCGAAGATACGGTAATGGTGTCGAAGTAACGTTCATTGTGAACTTTGTGACCAGCATTCTTGAGACCAGTAGCAAGTATCAATGTCAAGTTGTGAACTCTGGTAGCAATTTCATGAATTCCTTGCGGACCATGATATACAGCGTACATTGCTGACATGTTAGCCAAGAGTGCCTGCGCTGTGCAAATATTGCTGGTAGCTTTGTCTCTTCTTATGTGCTGTTCGCGTGTCTGAAGCGCCAGACGAAAAGCGTCTTGGCCATCGGCGTCCCGGGTTAATCCGATCATTCTGCCTGGCATCAGTCTGATGAGATTTTTACGACATGCGAAGAAACCAGCATGTGGACCACCGTAGCCCAATGGGACACCAAAGCGTTGGCTCGTGCCAACACATATGTCCACATCGAAGTCGCCCGGTGGGCGCAATATCGCTAAAGATAGAAGATCGGTAGCTGCACAAACCAGCGTCTATGAATAAAAAAGAAAACAACTATTAAGATCTATTAAATCATATGTCGAGTCTAAAATTCAGTCAATTGTTCAATCTAAGGTTGACTGAAGTATTGAAACAACTATCAACTTATAGAAAACTATCTTACCTTATTTGCGTGAGCTTTTTCTACCACTTTCGCATAATCATAAATAGCTCCTGTGGTATCAGGATACTGTATCAAAATACCCGCAATATCTTTCTTGCTCGTATCCACCTCAAAGACATTTCCAACTTCCAGATCCAAACCCAGAGACGTAGCTCGTGTTGCGATAACACTGATCGTCTGAGGATGTACTTTGTCAGAGACAAAAAGTTTCTTTCGCTTGTTCTGTCTGTATGCGAGGGCAAGAGCTTCCGCAGCGGCTGTACCTTCATCCAGAAGCGATGCATTGGCAACTTCCATTCCCGTTAAATCACATACCATTGTCTGATAATTAATCAAACTCTCAAGTCTGCCCTGAGAGATTTCTGGCTGGTAAGGAGTATACTGAGTCGTCCTGTAAGTGAGTCATAGCATATCAATTTTTTTATTTGCTTTGTATACTGTAAAATTTGTTCATGCAATTTTAGAAAATACTTTACCATCCTGGGTTCTCGAATATGTTACGCATTATGGTGTGAGGAACGCAGCAATTGTAATAACCCATGCCAATATATGTTCTCCATATTTCATTCTTCTCCGACATCGCTGTGATTCGTTTGATGAGTTCATATTCGGCTGTGACGTAAAAAGTATTGAAAAGATAAAGATTCCTTATTAATCTCGCATTAAAGATAACAAGAGGGTACGATGTTAAAAACGTGCCTGGATATTCACGCGAGAGATAATCACGTGAGTAAAGATATCAGAACACGAACGTGACCTACGACCCCTGGCAAACGAGATACGCGGGGGACAAGCGTTACTGTACTAACAAATCGCAATTATCAGTCACGGTTCGTTTAATGTCAATATAATGAAGTTTTATTCCACAAGAAAATTAACGCAATACAAGAACAAATAAAGGATATATTTCCCATGATTGCATAATATATTATTGAGCTTTCAAATCAGAAAATGGATAATCTTGAAACTACTTGATGTAATTATTATTTTTTTATCCCAGGAATCTAATTCGTTTTATAATTTAATCTTAATTTAACCGGGGACACCAAAGATCTCGAAATCGACGGGTTATCATTGTGTGGAACGTCGCGTGACTACAGCAACCTCTTTATGATTAAATATAAGGAAAAAGATGTATAATCTCTGGAATTTCTCATTTATAAAATTAAATGAACTGTTTTATAGCTTTATACGTACTGACTGGTTTCTCAATCTGCAGATCTTTTTCTAGGAGTATATTGCTTGGCACAGCGACCTTCGTCAATTCTTCGAGGGACTGGAAATAAGAAAATACGTGTGAAAATATATCAAGTTATGTGGATGGAATATTTTCTGTTTCATTAATAAATATGCTTTCGTTTCGACATCTTCTTTCACAACTTTGCTATTAAATTTATGCGCTGCTTTTTTAAGTTCATTTAGATTCTCTGTAATTGTTTAAAAATAAATATATTCTAGGCCGAAACGATTCTTCAGCTAAGAGTTGAATGGGATGTCAGATACGAATGCATGTCTGTAAGAAATATCTTTAAGAAATGGATTTACCTTGAATCCTACGAGGTTCAACATTTCTTGCTGTTCATAATCCCTTGGACCGATATGTCGATTTGGAAAATCTTCTCGATGAGGAAATAGTCTCTCGTATCTGGATAACTGTCTATTACTCAGTGCCAAAAGCCTTACATGATTAAAGCCATCCTGCATCCGAAGAATTTTCGCACAGCGTGATGCCCTCAAAGCGCAATACATGGTTTATATAGTAATTGCAATTTGTACTGAATCCAAGAATAATGACTGAGGGAATTCGATATTCTGGCACGAAAAGCGTCGTGTCCTAATGAATTTACGGAACTGAGTAGCAAAAACGTGGTAACAGAATTTTATACTCACGTGGGACGATATCTCAAAAGTGATGTCACAACTGTACGATTACAGCTTGAACCGGACTGACCCTGACTTATAAGTCAGTCTTTCGAACAATATTAGTGACGTTGAAATAATTTTCCAGTTTCTCAATGTTGTCCTACAATCGATTACAGTGTGACGTCCAAATCGCATCCCACGAGTTTCTCTCTCGCTCTTTCAACGAAACTCTTAGAACAAATATTGTGTCGATTCTCTGGGTGTTTACGCAGATCATCGGCGATAATTGTAAACGCGCGGTACTTATACGATCCAGGAATTTTAAGGAATACACCCAAGAGATAAACTCTGATGAAAAATTACAGTATGTATATTTCTATCGTATTAACAATCTTAATGATATTGCAGAAGCGACCACTTCGCCATGCTCATTGTCCTTAAATATTTGTTTCCTTTTTTCAATCAAGGTAGGTATATCAGAGACTGGATCACTCACTGTGTAGTTGTGCCATATTTCATACTTTCGTCACGAGTACAGAACGAAACAAACAAATGAAAATCGCAAAGGAAAAATTGATTGCCAAAGTTAAACTAAACGTAGGCTCTGAGTTTGCGTTCAAATAAAATGGAATTATTTAGGACATGAATTTGTCCTTGTTTTGGGTCAGAATTTTCGCGGATGATTTCGCATCTAAGAAGAGAGCCCCAACTTCTTCAACATCTTCTTTTTTGATAGCCGTTCGGCCGTTGACCTTCGCAGTGAGCGCAGCGGGTGTTAAGAGTTGTATCACATATCTGAGAGTAGTTTTTGTTCCAAGCTCAGCTAGAGTGGCAATGGCTTCGTCATCGATCTGCAGTCCTTCTGTGATTGCTCGTAGTTTGACAATCTGGGATATCTCGTCCCTGGAGTAGGGTAGCGTGCGAATAATCAAAAGTCGGTCCAGTAGATCGAGAGGTATGCCATGAGGTGCTACTATGTCTTCGGTACCACGTATGATACACTGTCCTCTGTTTGTCGCGAATATTACAATAGGTGCGATGGCGCTCTCGAGAGAACGATGAAGATACGTGAATGTCTCAATGTCAAGCATGTGTACCTCATCAACGAAAAGGACACCTGGCACGAGTTCAGCGATACCTTGATCTATATATTGATTTACAACTTTGTTGATTTCCTTGCGCAATTTGTCGGTAATTTCGGTTTTGCGAGGTTTCATCAATTGTCCCATCATCGACATGAGATCCTGATTACCTTGTGGTTTTGCATTTGCAATGTCGAGATCGTGCAAGGTAACATCTTGCACAACTTCTTTCTTTTTATGCACATCACCTTTCGGTAATGGCACATATTCTTCTGCCTCAAGGTCAAACTCTGTAGCATAATTGTCACTCCTACCTTGTCGCTTCACAGCTCCGCTATTTGCCTCGATATAAATTACATCGCCAGTCTCAACCTTTTCTTTTTGGAGCGATTCATAGACGAGGGGATCGAGCTTAAGCTGTTTTGTACCTTTGGCCGTTTTTAGCCCTATTACTACATGTGAAATAGTTTTTCCATAACCACCCATTGGGTTCTCTGTTTCGAGAGGCGTCAGTTCCGTCACTTCACCCTCGTAGATCTCTTTCGTTTCACGAATTCTCAGACCAATGGCTCTCCGGAAATTTTCCATAAGAACTTCCGTTTTTTTAATCTCCGTACTGTATACCTCGGAGCCGACCATTGGACAAAAGGGCACTTTATTACCAAGCTCCTGGGCTATTGCCAGAGCTATCGCTGTTTTGCCCGTACCAGGAGCACCTGCCAAGAGAATAGCGCGTCCAGCCATTTTCTTAGATTTGATCATATCCACGACTATTCCAGCGGCCTGTGAATACATGAACATTTATTTACAATCTTTCAATCAGATCTATTAGATGCAAAAGAATATTTTTGTATTGAAATAATGACGCAGGCTAACGAGTCAGGGACAAAGCTATAAAATGCATCAATGTATCGAAATATAATTTCGGTACGGCAAATATACTATGCAATATATTATAAATGTAGTTGTCTTATTGAATATTTTATGAGCATAGACATATTCCAAATGTATTAGAAATTGAGGAACAAACTCTTGAATATTATCTAACCTCTCTTGCCATCTCCTGTCCCACGAGGCCAGCAGCCATTGGAATAGCTGAACCATTTTCGTCAAGTCCTAAACCCTTTATATGGGTATGAGCCGATACTCTTTGAGCTTTTGTTGAACTTTTCACCTCCTCAATCTTCATTTTCGCAATTTAGTAAAATTTCACACCCGTTTGTGGCTATTGGAAACGTGTTTTTATTGATAAAACAACCGGCGAGAGGTCGTTTCGAAAACGTGCGGCATGTGACGTGAGTGAAGTTGGCGTCGAGGCTCTTTTACAAGACATGTAACATATGAATGCAGTGATGATCTAATATTAATAGGTTAATTAATATACATAGGCAATGGTAGTGAAACATAAATGTTGTGTTTTAGCACGCCATATATTGCCATGGACTTTTGGACCTCTTTAACATAATGCTGTCCTGATACAAAGTGTAATATTTAAAACATAACAATTTTTGAATAACCCTCATTACCCCGACCTGGAAACCTGGCAATATAGCTTGGTTTCGTTCGACTAGAGCGACATGTGTGGCGAGATCTGGAATCTGTAAGTGATCTGTTTTCCGGCCGTGTTTTTGCATTTTCACTGACAAGCTGACACTCCTTTACGTAAGCTCTATGGTTCAAGCATTGGAACTGACTGGAATGTCATTCCGACACTGACAAGCAGTATAATCGCGAGCGTTTGTTAGAAAGATTTTACAATGATCATGTAACGCACGTTTCTCGATTATTTAGTAACGCAATTAGCGAGTCCGTAATAGACGTAGCTGTAAATAATAGTTGCAAGGAGGAAGTAAATCGAGAAGATTGGAACGATCGTACGGCGTTGAAGAGCTGTGTTTTTGACTGTCGAAATGTTGAAATAATGATTAAGTGATTTTGAAAGGGGCGAAAGTTTCGATATTTTTCAATGCGCATCGCGTCAAGGTGAGATATCGGAAGAACGCGACGGTTCAGTGTGTCCTCCAACGATTCTAAATGGAACAATAGAGAAAACTTTCATGTCTCTTTTTCTACTTGCTCGAGTGAACAAATGCAATGGAAGACTACAAGTTTTTATTCAAAGTGGTTGTTGTCGGCAATGCCGGGGTAGGCAAGACTTGTCTCGTTCGCAGATTTACGCAGGTATGTTAATAAAATCTCTAAAAACTATTCATATTACAATCTTGCGCACGGATTTTATCGTGGGTGTTTTGACAGTTGTCTTTACTCCACCGTAATGACGTATAGTTAATGTTTTCGCATTTCTTGCAAGGCTCTGTGGTCACTCGTAGAAAATTCCGTGATCGAGTGCCACGAACCTGGTGGTGAAAGCTCGTAGCTTCGCGTACAACACACCAAATACAGATTTCTTGACAAATTTGCGATTTTGCCTTTCTGGAAATGGCTAAAGATGATCTGGTTTATTGGCTGTCCAGCTCATATAGTAGGGGACAATACTGCTGTAATGATATAATCATTTTTGTAAACGGGGGTTATGAAGCTGAGAGTATCACACTATAGCATTGTTGTTCCAGATCATAGATATCAAAGCACTCTCACAAGTGCACCAAACGTCGCACTTAAATCATTATCTATGCGGACAAATCTCAAGATTGGCTAAAAGCTTTTTCGTTTACTTTAATCGTTAAATTGTGTTTCTGTATTGTGTCAACATATCATATTTTATTACTAAATTACAGGGGCTCTATCCACCTGGACAAGGAGCAACTATTGGTGTTGATTTTATGATTAAAACAGTGGAGATTGAGAATGAAAAAATCAAGGTACAATATCTCGAGAGACCGCAATAACTGTTTTGTATGTGAACAAACATATAAACTATTTGCTTACGTTACAGCTTCAGATTTGGGACACAGCGGGCCAGGAGAGATTCCGTTCAATAACTCAGAGTTATTACCGATCGGCTCATGCATTGATATTAGTTTACGACATATCTTGTCAGCCAACTTTTGACTGTCTCCCAGATTGGCTGAGAGAGATAGAGGAGTATGCTAGCAATAATGTACTGAGGATATTAGTTGGTGCGTCCTATCTGGGTTTTGTTTTTGAAATATTCATATTTTTCAATCGTACAATCGTGCAAAGTATATAAATTAATTATTCACAGGTAATAAAATTGATCGCGAAGATCGAGAAATTCCAACCCATGTAGGTTCTGGGTTTGCTCAACAGCATGGAATGTACTTTTTGGAGACATCAGCGAAAGAGGCGGAAAATGTCGAGAGGCTTTTCATGGAAATAGCAGCGGAACTCATGGAGGTGAGAAAGTTATTTCATATTTACAATATAGTTGCCTATCGTAAAAAGATCTGGTGACGACAAAATCCTTATGTTCTGCGAGCTCAGCAAGCACGTAGCCAGGAATTGCCGAGGTACGAGACTAGCGTAACTACGATAAACGGGAAGACGACATCAATCGGGGACAATGCCAATTGCAGCTGTAGCAGATTGTCCTAAAAAGCTGTATTGCCTCTGACCATTAGAAACGTGTGAGAGTATCAGGGAAAACGAAAAGATGGTCGTCCGACAAAAGACTAACGTTTCACGATGTTCGCAAAACCATCCATGGGATTACGAACTTCAAGTCGTTTCGGGACTAAACATTTTTTCGCTCGCCAGTTAGGCGTGACAATGACGTGAACCATGAAACAATTTTCTAGAATCTTCCTAAGTAATCAAACGTTTAGTATTTGCACATCACTTGATCTATGTGATTAATTTGTTATTTATCGTAGTCCTTAGTACATACCATAGTTACCTTTGAAGAGTATGCGGGATACTCTCACATTAGCGAAACTCATGGGATCGAGAGACTCGGTTATGCGATGCTATCTGCATGTTCGCTTATTACGTTATTTATTTTACACGGTATTAGGGCGCTACATTTTTGCACTCGCGTGACTAAGCTGGATCTAACTCCGCGACGTCGAGATAGACACACGTATTGTCGTAAATATTTTTATCAGTGGACCAGTTACAATTGTTCTAATTTGTTTTCTCACCCTAACTGGGTAGGCATTTGTTAGCGCGTCATAACGCATAAAAATCTCAGTTATCATTAGAAAAAGGAATAACGATGTACCTCGGATAGCGAGAAGAATTTGTTATTTTCATAACTGAAACTAATCGTTGGATGTTTTTTTGTCATTGCGGGAGAGCAATTTTATATAAGTATTTGTCGCGAATATGTATAATTGTTTTATCGAAATCCTCGTAGAGTAGGAATCGTATTGATGTAGTGATCGGCCGCGAGTCAATTTAAAAACAAACAACTGGGTCTACGGATAATCAACGAAATTGATTGTAATATCGAAATTTTTTATTACTAAGAATGTATGCGAACGGTACAAGAAATCTTATGCTACTGTGTTCGAATGAACAGCAATTTGTGTCGACTATTTTCCGTTTTATTTGTTATCGCGCAATTAATTATTCGCCTTATCGTTCAACGTTGTACAATATAGAGAGTAATTTATTGCGTTCACGTTTTGTTTTTTGTAACAAGAATATGTATTACAATTTGATATTTTGCAAATGTTGAGTCTTTTTTAGTACGCCACTCTAGTCTTCAAGTGAATTTCGGTGAAATGTACGTTACGATAGATTAAAAGTGGCTTGCTGCGAACGTGACCTTGGTGGTAAATTGTTTCGGATATAAAAAACTGAGCATGTTTCGCTGAAATGATGCGTGCTGTATTCTTACACATATTTTTTATCGACGTGTGACGATGAATATCTCGCGTATGCTTATTCGACACGCGATGACTGGCTAGTAGATGGGGATTCTCTATCCTCGTTGCAATACCCAAATATTGTGTTTAAATGCATTTGACGCTGCATGTGTCGCTTTGTGAAAACGCTTAAAAAGTGTCTCGCACCATTAGTCAATGCCTCATCGGTATGCAATATATTCGGTGCTGGCACGAACCAACGGCATTTTATGTTTCGTTTCGACGTGGCTAGTTCTATGATTTTCCATCGCGAATTAAACCGCACCAAAGAAGCGTGCTATTGTTGTGGAAACAAAAACAAAAACAAAAGAGAACTCTGTGAAACATATCAATTCGTCGTTTAGTTACTTGTTAGTAACCTTTTTTTTTAACAACACAACGATGCTTTAAGCGAACAAAATTCACAATGCCCGAAATTGTTTAAAAAAAGAACAAAGACAAATACTCTGCCAGATGGGGCAAGTTATACATGGTAAATTGATCGTTGTGCTATGTCAAACATTTTTGTTTTCATCGTATTAGCATACAATGGGCCACGCGCTACCTGCAGGGGATACACGATGCTCATTAGAATACTACACTGTCTATATTCATTGTAAGCTTAACACATAGACGGCGAGATTACGGCATATAAAAAAAACCTAATTGTTTTTGTTATATACGCATTTCAAATCAGACTGCGATACATATTTATGATAAGTACATGTTTATATTTTCGTTTTTACCGTTTCTTCCTTTTCTACCTTGTACAGAACCGTCGAGTGAAACTCTTCCGAGTTCTTAGGCCCTTTGAGCATCGTACGATTAATAGTCGAGATTTGTACATTTTTGTTCTCATTATTTCAAACAAGCTCACGATTCGAACTGCTGCAATAAACTTATTGATGCGCATGAATTTTTTGTCCGTCGTATATTTTTCATTAAAAAAAACATAAACATCTTATCATAACAGAAACATCGATGTGCTTAAAAATATCTCTCGTTTTGTAAAATTAAGTTCAACGATGTTGTTAATTTATATAAAAAGAAAAGAAAACAAAGAATACTAGAAGTGCCCACGTGTCGATTTTTGAAGCTGAGCGACGTTAGGTTAACATTTGTTTACAAATATTCGAAGAAATCTTTGAGCTTGACTTGCTCAAGACTTAGCTTGAAGAGTCGCTCGCCAAGAGATAGAT
The DNA here is from genome assembly GCA_946811545.1 of Netelia fuscicornis. Lineage (NCBI taxonomy): Eukaryota > Metazoa > Arthropoda > Insecta > Hymenoptera > Ichneumonidae > Netelia > Netelia fuscicornis. The sequence goes on along the minus strand of OX328012.1, from coordinate 49,528,483 downwards.
CATTAGCCAAGTGATTTACGGGACTATTGCGACAATTGCTGAGATAAATTCCACCGCTGTTTTCGATATCTCGACTCACTGCCGCATATACTGTCGTAGTTGCTCCTTTGACCGGACTCTGAAAAAATACGTTTACAATGAATTATTCATGTCAATAATTTTTTACCCTCTTTCTTCTTCCTTCATAATTTTGGAATCCAGTTTTTGCTCTCACCTTGAATATCAATCTGGTGATGGACTTGAATCTTTTGAAGAGCGTGTGCTCGAACAAGTCCGTGTCTACGATTCCTGGATGTACTGAATAACTCTGCACGTGAAGATTTTTTTCAATTAGCAACCGCTGAAGAGTTTTTGCAAACATTACCGAGGCCAGTTTACTCTGGGCATAAGCCGCTGCTGTCAGAAAGCGCTTTCTACAAATACAATAAATTACAATTAATATTTTCACATAAATATGATAGCTAATCTTTTATATTCTTTCTCTTTTCTTCAGAGAGAATCTGATTTACTTGTAATTGACGTCATCGAGATTTATCGTTCCAAGATGATGGGCGCATGATGATACGTTAATTATTCTTGCTCGGGTTTCGGCGCTGCCTGCATTTCGCAATAGAGGCAAAAGCATCGCTGTGAGCAAGAAGTGCGACAAATAATTAACGCCCCATTGCTGCTCGAAGCCGTCCTTAGTCTCGGTATAGGGAGTGAACATGACACCCGCTTGAAAAAGGAAAAAAAACCAATGTCTGTGAGTTTTCTTAGTCAGCAGATTGTGCGACGATAAACATTCACATTGAAATTATTTCCTACCGTTATTGATGAGAACGTCGATCTTTTTGTAATCGCGCTTCACGTTCTCGGCGAATTTTTTTACCGATTCGAGACTTCCATTGTCCAACTCGTACACTCTTGCTTTACCCTCTTTAACTCCGGATTGTCTGATATCTTCTATAACTTTGTCTCCAGCTGTTGTATTTCTGCATGCTACGAATTGAATAATTTTGTTATCCTTCAATTCTCAAGAAAGAATATTTAAATATTTTTTTTTTGCTTACCCAGAATTATTTCCATGTCACATTGCATCAACATTTTCACAACTTCGACTCCTATCCCTCTTGAACCACCGGTTACCACAGCAACACATCCGGTCTTGCGTGGCAACTCTGAGAAAAACGATGAAAATTTCATAATTGTTCTATTCATACAAAAATTACTAATCGAATTATTTTTCTGTATTACAAAATTTGTATTTTTTAAAGAAATAGTTATAAGCGAGACGATGATATAAATTGGTAACTTTTATTTCATATTTAGAAATTTCTATATTCTTTTGGATCAATTGGTCTATTAAAATCGGTGGGAATTTTTCAAATCTATTTTTTAAATTCTTACTCGTGTTGTTGTATTTTGCATGACTGATGTCACATATAATTTCTCCGGTAACTAAATTTAGATAATTCAAATGCCAAATAATCCTACTTCCGAGAATAGAAAGATATTGTCGAACACTAGACATTGCAAAAAGAATTGCAACTAATACCGCAGGAATGATTACTAATGGCATCATCGCGCGACTTTAAAAATTAGGTGTTCTTCAACAATATTCGCGTTGGCTGTTCGGTAGCTTCCTCACGATGCGACTGAATTGCTTATGGACCGGACAATTAAATACACAGATCGGCAAGTGGACATTGTACCCATACGTTCACTGAAAGTGAGGAAAACGATTAGACATGCAATTTTTGATGCAGCGATTTGTGCGTGAGACTTGGTGAAAACGTTAACCGAGCGTGGAGATAACAAAATGAGGAAACAGAAGATAACAATATCATGCCTGAAAAACAAACAATTAATTAAGATATTTAAGATAAACAATAAGTAATATTTGCCATAAACGATAAGTTCTACCGGCAGATATAATATTACATATTTCTCATATTAATTTGTCATCCTTACCAATCTTGTTGTACTTTGCTTCCCGGAAATCACATATAAGTGCTTTAGCTCCCAAAATTTGAAATCTCAATTGTAGAAGAATTCGGCTGGCCAATATGGAAATGAGTTTTCGTCCTTTCGTCCATGCGCAAAAACTGCCGATCAAGGCAATAGTAGAACCGAACAATATCATCATGGATTTGTACTTTTTTCGTACTGGTTGACGTACGAGGTCTTGCATCCGGTGTACTTTTATTACACGTGAAAGTAAACTTGAAATACGTGGGTATAGGGAAGAGAGTCAAGAGCGTTCACTGAATTTCACGATAAGACACGATTCAACGACTTTGAACCTTTTGTAACTGTTTTTGTTATGTCTGAAAGTTAAAAAAATGATTCTCTTAATTGAAGAGAGGGTGAGTTTTGCAACAACAAAAGTCGATGATGATAAAAATTGATCGTTGTGTAAAAAGATCTGAAGTATTGTTCAAGATTGAAACTTAACGCGTCAGTAAATAACGAGACGAGTGGACGAGAAGAATTTCATAACGCTTGTGGAATGCGTATGAAAGGCACGTCAATCATCGAACTGACTGGAGACAATTTTTCCCCACTGTGTGAAACACGAAAATTCTCCACGGTTGTAACATTCGCGTTTATTCGATTATAATATTTCTTCACGGTCCGATCGATTGCAGTGCGACGTGTACTGCTAGAGTTGTCGTAACGTAACTGTAGTTTGCTGTCATAGTGACAGGGGCGACGCGTTTAAGCGAGCTCAAAAGAATTTGGGCCACGTGAGATCGGCGCATCATCAGCAGCTCGAGACCAGGTGTATTAGATCCAGCTTTTTCTTTACTTTGGTACCCGAAAGTAGGAAGTAGGTCTCGGAGTCGATGGCCTGCCAGTTCCGAGCTCTTCTGCAAAATCGTCGAGGTCTCCCGCGTGCGCGAGATAGAAAGGAATGAGCAAATGCCGTTGTATCGACAACTTTCTCATTCCGTTGTAAACTCGTGAGAAGTATAGCGGTGGTGCCATCTAACGGATAGAGTTCGTACTAGTGCGCAGGCGTTAATGTTACCGTCGGTAATCTACTTGACAGATGAGGCAAGAGATAACCTCTGCACGCACCATCTGCCACCGGTTTATAAAATCACAAACCGACACTTACCCATCCTACCTGATTGCTTGCGTATATATACGTATAAAACCCAAGCATTATAAAGCTCCTTGGCTAAATTACACGTAGATAGTATATATGCGACATAACTTGAATACGTGTGACTTTTTTTCTCACTCGGCACACACGAGAGACATCACTCCGTGAATATATCGGGTGGTTCCATCGGTTTGAAGAGAAGCAGTAGCAGTAGCTAAGTGAGTACATGTACGCAATAAAAAATATTTTCAAGAGTTTTTCTTACGTTCGGTTTGGCTTTCATCGAGCACACGTAAGCGTCGTTTCCGGCACATCGAAAAGTAAAAGTAGGGCTATTCCCGCGATTTCTCTTCATCGTAACTGTAAAATGGGAAATGTAACTCGAATATATGGCTCGGAATGACTATGGGATTTTACGTTTCTTGCACATTGTACCCGTCGCGAGAACGCGCAAGCTTTACGTTTGTTACATTGCTCGTTGAACACTCGAATGTTTGGTTAATTAATCAATTATCCATCCAGAATGGCAGATAATACGAGCTCAGACACGAGAAATACCACACCACAGGTGGAAAAAGGATGGGGTGCTTTGAAATTGCACGTTCTTGACAACAAAGTACAAGTGGGGTTGTGGGCTACAAGGATTTTCAGTATATTATTTACCATAGGATATATCATTCCAGTATTTGGGTGAGTTTAGCTATCAGCCATGAAAACAAAATGAACATCATGTACACTTAATAACTATAATTACCGATGTATTTAATTTTCCAGAAATCCTTATAACGCCTATTATAAAGTGTTGATGAGCAGCGCGGCAACAAGCGCATTGAGACTACATCAGAGAGTTGGTAGAGTTCCATTGAGCACACAATTTGTGGAGACTTTGCTACTCGAGGATTCGTGCCACTATCTGTTCTACTCTCTAATATTTCTATACGTATCACCAGTAACGCGTATCCTTTTGTAATACTAAAAATATTTCATATTTTTTTATAAGTATCTTCCTAAGTCGATGGAACATTGTTTTTCATGAGTATTTCCTTAATGAAAATTGTACAGTCGTGTTGGCACCTGTTGTCTTATTCGCAGTTATACATTCTGCGAGCTACTCCCTCGAGTTGCTTGACGTAAGTATACTAGTAATGAATATGAGACCATTTGCAGCAGTATTTTATCTTCTATTATGTAAGAAAATTATATAGCACGTCGGATTAATAACTGGTTCTCTCTCTTTGATAGTGTCTAGGTCACAACAGCTGGTGGGGAGCTAGATTTTTGATTTCGCTGGTCGAATTCCAATCACGCAATATTTTGCGTCTTTGCGCATTGTGCGAAATCATGATTTTACCTCTTAGCATTATTCTAGTATTCACGTGAGTACTTTTCATGCAATTGATCGATTTTTCGACGTTTATAGGCTGAATACTACAACATTCTTTTACTTTCATTCAGGGGGCGCGCCGGACTACTCACACCATTTATCTACTATCAATTTCTTTCGATGCGTCTTTCATCAAGAAGAAATCCGTCAACGCGCAACATGTTCCAAGAAATGAGAAATACACTGACCGCTGTATCAGCGAAACCTTCGATGCCTGGTGGGGTAAGATGGCTGATAAATATTCTGCTCACTGTGACTCAACAGATGGTACCGAATCCCATTCAACAGCAGCAGCAGTAAAGCAAAGGATCGACTCGTGCTCCGTTTTTTATCATCAAACGTGCTAATCTCGCGTCCTTATTTCTTTTTTTAATTTATCACATTGAATATTTAAGGCTCATTTGATCGCACTTTTTTGGGGTCTTCTGGATGTCTAGGTGCACAGTTGTGTGTACACATCCAAATGGCGAGTCAACATCTCGCGACAATCAATCATACGATTGAATATCAAATTTCGTCTCACGATTTTTTTTAAATACGATGAAATGTAGAAAACAAACGACTCGTTCAGTTTGTCAAACGGTTCATAACATTTTCACGAATTTCTTGTGTCTGATCTTTCAAATCTCTAAAATCTCTAGCAGCGTAGATTTGTTACGAATTTGTAGGTGCGAACGAACAACTTTAGTATATTTTGCGCCTCTCTGAGTTGCAACGCGAGTTCGCCGCACTCGGGTCACACAATAAGAACAAAGAAAACAAAAATCAAGCAATCAAACAATCCAATTGACACCGAAAATCTTTTTTTTTTAACAGATATTGGTGCCGGTTTCGGGCAAAATTTTGTTGCGTTATACGTTACCCATGTACGGAGTTAATTGTATGCGTGTTATAATCATGTAATTTGCAATGCCATAATTTTTTTTGTGACGTTCATAGCTTTCATTCTTTTTTGAGTTTGAAATGGTGGTTGTACAACTATTTATGTTATCAATTGTATACAAAGCCGTTACCACGAGAGAACATAAATGCATTATTGCAAGACACATATTGTAAAGTCCACCAATAGTCTCTTCAGTACATATCCAGGTTAACCACAATCGATGCATCTGACTAAATCGTTAATATGGATTCTACATGCATAATTGTGGATAGTCTGAAAGAACACCTACGCCTTCGAAAACTCATCTGAACCAAAAGATGAAATTTCTCAAGCTCGCACATTACGAGGCCACCTTAGCAACGACAGATATTTTTCAGAAAAGCCCGTAAATCAATGTAAAAACAGAGTCATCCCATAGTTTAAATAATCTATTGGCATTTCTGTGTTTCGCATATACCATTCAAGTTGTGTTTATAACCTATTCACGACTCTTGTTTACACGATTTAAGAATTGAATTATTGTAGCAAATTATTTTGCGGTATGGTCCGTGGATGTTTCAGTAATAAAATATGGAAATCAAACTGCTTTTTTACCCAGTACCTTCTATCTCATAAAATTCAATCAACATAAGTGCAAAAGCTTCGTACACCTCGCATTTTAAACTCGCGAGCGCGCTACTGCCATCTGCCGGCGTAACCACAAACTACAATCGGAAGTGAAGAAGTACCAACTAAATCAAAACAACGACTGCATATGAGATATTTTTGCACAATTATCTGTATTATTTGTATTAAAACATTGAAAAATTTTCGAAATATTCGAATTGCAATAAGTAAATCATTACCACGATCATACAAGCCAATGAAAAGTAAAGAATTCTGTGCTTTGCCAATTCTCTGTCCAACTGGCGCTTTTTCCGTTAATTCAAATTGCTCATGCGCTCTGACATTTTTTCAAAATAACTTTGCAGTCCTAAAAACGTACTGTAATATATTATTAATTAAATTTTAAATTGTTATGAGATTCAAAATTATCAAATTGTTATTTATTCACGAATTAGCGATAATTATTTTGCAATTTTTAAGAACAATATCGAAATTACTCGCTGGTCAATATTTCTGTCCAATTACGCGCCATTCGATAATACACCTGACCACCTCGAAAAGCATCATTGAGTTATGCAGTCGTGATTATTAATGGCGTGTATTTGTGAGGCTCGCAAGAGACTGCAGATCTTAGCTTCGGTCCCGTCGTGCAGTAACATGCAATCTTCCTATCATGGAGTGGAAAACTGTTATTGTGACGGTGTTAGGAATAAGTCTTTGTTTCTTGGTAATACCGATTAGAGTCGGTCCAAGCAAGTCGGTGGAAGATGTCAAGTTATTCGAGAGTTACGTCTCGCGTTACAATAAAACGTACAGACACAATCCAATCGAGTATGATAAAAGATTTGAGAGATTTCAGGTGAGTCACACTGATAAGACATAGTTCGATATAAAATTTTTTAAGCCTGCGGTTAATTTCTTTATGAGGTGATAAGGAAATTTGATATTTATTTGGAGAGAAAATTAAAAATGGAACTTTTTCAAAAATTCAAATATTATTATCAATCATAATGGAAGAATGAATTGTTTCATTGATTGACTTCTTTATCAGGCGATAAGGAAATTTGATATTTATTTGGAGAGAAAATTAAAAATGGAACTTTTATCAAAATTCAAAAATTCGAAAATTCAAACATTCAAAAATTCAAAATTCGAAAATTCAAAAATTCGAAAATTCAAACATTCAAAAATTCAAAAATTATTATCAATCATAATAAACGAATGAATTGTTTCATTGAATAACTTCTTTATCAGGCGATAAGGAAATTTGATATTTATTTTGAAAGAAAATTAAAAATGGAACTTTTATAAAAATTCAAAATTCGAAAATTCAAAAATTCAAAACTTAAAAATTCAAAAATTCAAATATTCAAAAATAAAAAAATTATTATCAATCATAATGAATGAATTATTTCATTGAATAACTTCTTTATCGGGTGATAAGGAAATTTGATATTTACTTTGAGAGACAATTAAAAATGGAACTTTTATCAAACTGCAAAAATTCAAAAATTTAAAAATTCGAAAATGTAAACATTCAAAAATTCAAAAATTATTATCAATCATAATAAACGAATGAATTATTTCATTGAATAACTTCTTTATCAGGTGATAAGGAAATTTGATATTTACTTTGAGAGACAATTAAAAATGGAACTTTTATCAAACTGCAAAAATTCAAAAATTCAAAAATTTTTTAATTAAAAAATTATTATCAATCATAATAAACGAATGATTTATTTCATTCATTAATAAATTACAAGCAATAATAGTACTTATAATTAAATTAAATTAAACAATAACAACTTTGCAACAACAATAATATTTATTTATAAAATTATTATTTATTGATAATTTTTATCGCGTGGAATTTTACTAATGGATGAAAACCGAGTGTCCTCTATCTCTCTTTCCATTCTCGGTCGTATAATTCACTTACCTCATCCAATTATGCAAATCGATGATTTTACTGTTTCTTCTTTCTTGCAGAGATCTCTCAGGCACATTGAGAAAATGAACGAAATGCGAGATAGCGCGGACAGTGCTCTTTACGGACCTACGGAATTTTCCGACATGACCGAGAGTGAATTTCTTACTCTGACTTTACGTCCGGACATATCGATCAGAGGTCAAAGACACGTAAATGGACCTTATCACAGGGATCATCATAATCATCATAGCGAGAAGAAAAATCGTATCAAAAGAGCGCTGGGACTTCCACCAAAATTTGATTGGAGAACTAAAGGAGCGATTACGCCGATTCGAAGTCAAGGCTCGTGCGGAGCTTGTTGGGCATTTAGTACAGTCGAATGCGTCGAATCGATGATCGCTATTAAAAATGGAACGCTCCATTCGTACAGCGTGCAAGAGGTGGTAACTTAAAATTATCAACAAACTTAACAAAAGCGACGAGTAAAATGAACCAGCCGCATTATTCTTGAAATTTTACAGATGATCGATTGCGCGGGTAACAGCAATTTTGGTTGCGAGGGAGGTGATATTTGCAGTCTTCTAACTTGGCTCGTCGGTAACAAAATTTCAATTTTACCGGAAAACGAGTATCCCATTACTGGAAAATCCGCTGCTTGTAAATTGGACAAGTAAGTGGTTCGAGAGACAAAAAAAAACAGTAAAAAATGAACGGAAATCGTTCGTTTATGGAAATGCAATTTAAGGATTATGCAATTTCAATGAAAAATCTGATGAATACGTCGTTTTCTTTAAGAACGAAGAAGTCTAGTGTGCGAGTCAGTGATTTCACCTGCGACAGGTAAATAGTTATTTTTATACCTTAGTCGAATATTCTATAAGAAATATGTATTTATAATAACGAGTTAATATTTTACGTTTGAAAAAAAAAACACATCTGTCCGGATGGAATTGAATGTCGGCGTGTAAATAAATAGTTGTATATGTGCGTGCATATGCAATGCTAATGCATGTGACGTGAATATGCATACGTAATCATATTTTATCCGAGTGGACGAGTTGAGACTCGAGCAATTCGATCGGCATCGCGTGTTTCTATACACGTATATAAACCCCTCGTGTTACGTAAAGCTAGCTTGTTGAAGTTTTATTTAATCCGAGAATTTAACCTCGAGCGTTTCTCCATTCTCTTCATTTAATTATTATCCATACCACATGTGCTTGATGGAAAATAATTTTTTAGGCTAATATTACAATTTTTTCTTTTTTAAATTGGAATTAAATTTTTTTATTATGTTTCTTTTTATAGTTTCGTCGATGGCGAAGACGAGCTTCTGTCTTCACTCGTGAATCATGGACCAGTTGCAGCAGCGGTGAACGCCCTTTCGTGGCAAAATTATCTCGGTGGAATAATTCAGTTTCATTGCGATGGCGCGTTTACGAACTTGAATCACGCTGTTCAAATAGTCGGATATGATAAAACTGCTTCAACGCCTTATTACATTGTGAGAAACTCGTGGGGAACGACGTTCGGTAATCAAGGATACGTGTACATAGCCATTGGTAGTAATATGTGCGGTGAGTAATGCGATAAATTTAAAAAAGAAAATGTTTTTTTTCTATGCTAAATAAAATCTAGAAATAGATAACTAAAAGAAAGAATGTTTGCTAATTAGATTGTATCATTATTCACAGGTATAGCTAATCAGGTGTCCTCGGTAGACGTCGTCTGGTAGCGAAGTTTAAACGAATACATAAAAGACAGAAATAACGAGAGAAAGACGAACCACGATTTTTCAGTGATTTAAAATAAATATCGAAGCTACGTACCCAAGTGCCTTAAATAATAGAGAATCTGTATGAAGATAACGTTATCACGAATGTATCTTCGTTCTGCCCATGACGTGTAGAAATACGAACAAAGAGAAAGTTTTTGCCTGATTTTTCATGGGCGTATATTTATACCGCTGTAACTCGTTTATTGTACGCTGATGTATGTGTGTGTGTTGTATATGTTTTTTTTACATTTGTCAAGTGAAAAAGTGACAGGATGAGAATTATGTGACACAACAAATTTACGTTTTAATAAAAACGTCGTTATTAACTTCTTGTCTATATTACCCGATAGAAAAACCAATGTCCGTGACAATTCTTTAGAAATATCGTTCAAGGTGTAACAGAGAAATTTGCGTAGAATTTAATGTCCTTCGAATTCGATTATCATAAAATTAATCGAGCTTCAAAGCGATCCTTCCACCGAGCTTTCCGAATGAAGCTCGAGCATGTCATCGTCCGGTCCCCAGCATCCCCAAGCGATCGACAATTTTCTCTTCATTTGCTTCGTCAAAGGTGGAATGCGATTCCTCGGTATGAGAAAAGTCGAGAGGTTGAAGAGATCGAGGAAAACTTTGTACCGATCGCTACACAAAATATACAATATTAATTATCGAACAAAAAAAAAAATGGAAAAAACAATGCTCAGAGTTCATTCGTTACCTGAGAGTGGATTTGAGATAATGATAGCCGGACGATCCGCCGGTTCCTAGCTGCTGCGATCCGATCATTCTTTGTACCATGATAACGTGATTATCTGAAAAGCGATGACTAATGTTATTTCAAGTTTTGAGAAAAGGAGAATCAAACTAAACAACAAATAGATGAAACAAAAAGAGAGTTGAAAAGTTTAATGTTGAGTAAGTAGAGCAAGGACGTAGTATCTCTTACACCTCCATTTGGTGATGAGCGAGTCAATATCCATGAGGGCTGTGAGAATCTGATGAGGCTGACTGAACCTTGGCTCGTCGCGATAAAGGTTTATCATAACGGCGCCTTGAAGAGCAGCGTGGGAGAATCTTCTTTCGCCCCTTGACACGAGAGCTTTGTGATGCGACTCGTTGAATATCGTATCGAAAACAGCACGACGCGATGCCACGTTCGATATCATATATTTGCGCAATTGTTCCTTCGGTATTTTCTGCAATAATTATAATTTATTTTTCAATTCGTTGAATTCGATTTTTAGGAAAGATATTGTTTAATTGGGAAAAGAAAAAGGAGATTGTTCGATTTACCAACGCAATGTCTTCCTGTTCGGCGAGCATTAGCTCGACCGATCTCTGATATTTTCCCCAAAAATCGAAGCTCGCCTCGTCGAGACCAGGAGTTCTAGCGAGCCAAGCTTGGACGAGACAACTCAAACTCGGTTCCTCTTCCGATTGTCTTATCGCCTCGACTGCTTTTGGATCACGTCCGAATACTCTTGTGTAACATTGATTGTAACGTACACGATGTTCTTGCTTGATACCGAGTTTGTTTTCCAATAGGCGAAATTGTAAGGATTGAAAACCCGAGGCGGGACAGAGATAATCTCTGAATGCCATGAAATCCAAGGGCGTCATCGTCTCGAGTATCTCGACTTGATCGACGAGAAGCTGTCGAATGAAAGATGCACTTTTTAAGTTTTTGAAACAATTTAATCGACGATCGGTTTTTGTAAACTGGGGATTTTTTTAAGGCGACGATTTTTTATAAATCGACGATTTTTTATAAATCGACAATTTTTTATAATTTGAAGATTTTTTATAAATCGACGAGATTTTATAAATCGACGTTTTTTTTTTATAAATCGAAGATTTTTTATAAATCGATGATTTTTTATAAATCGACGATTTTTTATAAATCGACGGTTTTTATAAATCGACGATTTTTTATAAATCGATGATTTTTTTTATAAATCGACGATTTTTTATAAATCGACGGTTTTTTATAAATCGACGATTTTTTATAAATCGACGATTTTTATAAATCGACGATTTTTTTATAAATCGATGATTTTTTATAAATCGACGATTTTTTATAAATCGACGATTTTTTTATAAATCGACGATTTTCTATAAATCGACGATTTTTTATAAATCGATGATTTTTTATAAATCGACGATTTTTTATAAATCGACGAGATTTTATAAATCGACGATTTTTTATAAATCGAAATTTTTTTATAAATCGATGATTTTTTATAAATCGACGATTTTTTATGAATCAACGATTTTTTATAAATCGACGATTTTTATAAATCAACGATTTTTATAAATCGACGATTTTTATAAATCGACGATTTTTATAAATCAACGATTTTTATAAATCGACGATTTTTATAAATCGACGATTTTTATAAATCGACGATTTTTATAAATCGACGATTTTTATAAATCGACGATTTTTATAAATCGACGATTTTCATAAACCGACGATTTTCTATAAATCGACGATTTTTTATAAATCAACGCTTTTTTTTATAAATCGACGATTTTTTTTATAAATCGATGATTTTTTATAAATCGACGATTTTTATAAATCGACGATTTTTATAAATCGACGATTTTTTATAAATCGACTAGATTTTATAAATCGACGATTTTTATAAATCGACGAATTTTATAAATCGACGATTTTTATAAATAATCTCGCGATTCACCGTGAGAAAATATTCTCATTACAGATAAATTTACATACGTCCATTGATACGCGATACGGGTGACAAACTCGACGATCGGACGGTAATCCATATCGTCGGACCGTTCGGTATTTCTATGGTTGCCGTCGTCGCAACGAGCGAATGATAACGGGAACGGTCTCAGCGCTTCGCAAAAATAAAAAATCCAGACGCAAACACGTATCTACAAACGACGATTTTTAATTCGATCGTTTACGTTTCTCGGATTTAACGATCGGTTTGGTAAACCGCAAACACGACCGGCGCGCTAATGTCCTCGATCCTAGTGTGAGATCGAATTAAGAAAAAAACGCAAAAATCGAAAGAATCGTAAACAAATTGATATTCTATCGATTTGACATCGCCGCAAAATGTCCGACATTTTGCATTTATTTTGATCGAGTTTAAATCGTTGGTATAATGTTCCCACGGCAAAAGTATACTTCAATACTGAAGATACAGCGGAGATTGAGAGAATCCCGTTCGATTTCGTTTTTTTTTTTGGTCGTTTGTGTTTTTCGATTTTATTTTTGTTTATTTCATCTCAACCGCACCTGCATCTCGCACGATGCATTGCGGTATCGTAAGAGCGTCAATGGGAGATTCTTACCTAACTAAAACAAGCGGATACGCGTAGGTATATACGAATAAATCTCGTTACGTGTGTCAATGCGGTTGGAGTGGCAAACTCGTATCGCGTATCGTACGACGATATTAATTTACACGCGACGTCCTTCCCTCTATCTCTTTCTCTCTCTCACATGTTGCAAATTATTATAGCATGCAGAAATAACATACCGTATTGGCATTTGTACCGGTTGTTCTCCCCAATACGCGACAGTGCGACTTTTGAAATCGAGAAATTGAGAATGGGAGTAAAACGACTAAAAATTCTTGTAAATAAATAATTGTTTTTTTATGGTTTAAATTTTATTTTTGCAAGTTGAAAAATGTTGGAGATTTCTTAAAGTTTGAGGTGTTTTTTGAACGAATCAAAAACGAAGAGAAGGAGAGAGATAAAATTCTTCAAAAATAAATAAGCCTATTTTTATTATCAAATTGTTTAAATTTTATTTCTGTGAGTCGAAAGATATTGGAATTTTTGGAATTTTTGAACGCATCAAAAACGAAATCGAAAACGAATAAAAAACGAAGAGAATAAGAACGAGAGATAAAAAATTCATAAAAAAAAGAATTCTGTTCTTATTGTTAAATTATCCAAAATTTATTTCTGTAAATCCAAATATAGGTATCCAAAAATATTAGAAGTTTTGGAATTTTAGAACGCATCAAAAACAAAATCGAAAACGAATCAAAAACAAAGGGAATGAGAGCGAAAGATAGAAAATTCGTTAAAAAACCAAGATTTCTATTGTTATTGTTAAATTATCCAAATTTTATTTCTGTAAATCCAAAAATATCCAAAAATATTAGAATTTTTGGAATTTTAGAACGCATCAAAAACAAAATCGAAAACGAATCAAAAACAAAGGGAATGAGAGCGAGAGATAAAAAATTCGTCAAAAAAAAAAAAAGAATTCTATTTTTATTATTAAATTATCCAAATTTTCTTTCTATAAATCCAAATATGTTGTAAATTTTTCAATCTTTGAAGTATTATTGAATTATTTCTCTCTCAATTTTCTCCCTTCGCTCTCTCCATTTTCTTTCTACAGCGAAGCTAGTGAGGATTTGGACGAAATCAGAGTCTCGCAAACAAATCGAATTAGCACCCCATGCGGTAACGGGACACCCTCGTAGTAACCGGGAGGGGTTGCCAACCCCCTCTGGCATGTATAAACTATCAGCGAGCCACAGCGCGTACGTACTAGCGCCACACGTCGAATCCTCCCCTCACTCTTTCACGGTTTCTCCGGCTTTCCTAATTGGCTTGTTACGGGTCTGGGGGTTCGTTCAACCCTTTCAGCATCCTCTCACTGTCATTGTCAATTCCCTGGTGGAACATCTCGTCCCGGATTTGCTCAACGTCTCGACGTCGTCGATCATATTTTCCGTTTTATTTTTTTCTCACCTACATTTTTTACCCCACGAGAATAAACTTTTACTTACTTTGAGTATGAGAACGATCCGATTCAGTCTTTTGAGTATCTCGAGGGTCCTCGACTCGTCGAGACGATTACAAGTCGTCGAGCCTTTCGCGTACGACGCTCCGTCCATGCGGGCGTCGACTCTGTTATAATCCTCGACTTCCGTGTTAAACAAACGTCTGACCGAATCGAGCTCGTAAATGATTTGCTTGAACCAGAGCTCGTAGGCTTTTTCGATCGTTGTTTTATTATTGATATCATTGTTGCTTTCGTTTGAAATATTTGCAAATTTTTGTGTTTCTTAATATTATTTTTATTAATAACATACCTTGATGAGTAATAATGAAAAGATGCTCATCGTGTACTTCCTTATCGTATTCGACGCTCAGCAGCCTTTGGGCGGATAAAATTTTATCGAGACCGAGATATTCACCGTATAAAAGTCCGGCTCGTGGACCATCGATCAGCTGATCGCCATCCTGCGAATTGTCATCACTGTCGAGAGGAACAAAAACATAGATAAAATAAAATAAGAGCGTTACGACGATGCAATGTAAACTTTCTTGCATAGAATTTCTAACTCGAAAAAAAAACATCTTTTATCGCTCTCTTCCTTGACCCGTCAAATGGCATTTTACTTTTTGAAAGCAACGAATCTCTCGTTCCCATTTGTTATTCAGTTTTTACACTCGGGTCGAGAGATTATCATTTTTCAGTTTCTTCAAACGAGCGTATCGCTCACTCGAATTCAATAATGATTGTATTATTATCGTGTACTATAATAGTCGAATTATTATTAAATATTTCGTCATTTCAATTATCACGATTGTTTCGACATTGATTATATTAATTTATATTATTTTTCAATATTTTATTTCAATCTACTCGAGATTACTCACATTCCATTTCCTACAGGACACGCCATAATTTGTTCACTCTGGTTCGTTGCACTTTGTAATATCGACGAAAACTTTCTCGTCGTCGTGACGTTTTTTGTTTTTTTGTTTTTGTGATTTGTCAAATTTCTAAAAATTCTTGATAAATTTATTTAGCGCTCATTATTTATATCGATGATAAAAGGATTGTAACCCGAGGTTCGTTTCAGGGACAATGGCCTCGTGCCAGGGGAGAAAGGGATACGTAAAAGTTATCTAGTTGCGAACTCGTGCAAGTCCCGTCATAAACTGGCTTACGCTTTTATGTCCGGCGACATGCGCCCCTATCGCGCTCAGCCAAAGACCTCGACGATACTTCAATTATGCAAGAGGGAGTAGGAATGCGTAAGTCAGAAGAAAATCCGTGAAGAGAAAAAAAAACTATATAGTTGCCCTGCCCCTAGATAGTTCGGTTCAACGAGTTATTACTATCTCTTTATTGGGTGATAGGAGCACGAGACAAAGTCACATGTTGCTTCGGCGTGAAAATTTCGTGGCTATTTGAAAGCTGTAAAAAAAAAGCTTATCGTTTGTCATTGCTAAGTGACCTTTCGATGACGAAACGTAAATAGTACGTTAAAAGAAATTTGTAAAACAATGTAAACGCAAGGAAGCTGTAAATATTAAAGAAAAATTGAGGAATTTAAGAAAGAATATTTAATTTTTGAAAATGAAACGTGACGATTCAAAAATAGAAAATAAAATTTGATATTTGTTTAGTTTTATGAAAACGGTAGTTTGAATTTGGCGGGATTTTAGAAATGCTCGGTAGGTAATAAGGGACATAAGCAGCTTCGTGATAAAACCGATAGGGGCGCGATGATCGCGTCACTTATCAAATTAGCTGCAACGTTTAACCGTCTGCAGAAGGAACTCCATGACTTCCGTTTCCGGCTAATTGCGTACATTCGATCGTTAACATTTTCTCACTGACATAACGAGACTGTCATTCACTAACTATTCTGTCATTTATATTAAATTAATTATTTTGTTTCTCTGCCAATAATATCGACTGTTTGTAACGCAGATTTCTACATTACCTTGCATGCGTAAAATCGGTAATGAAACTCTGTCGATAAAACAGATCCGCATAGACAATTCAAAAATGAATTTTTAGAACCGTAATTGGAATTATTATCAACTTCGTGTCGTAATAAATTAATCGCAGATAAGAAAGATCGTTAAAAATTAATTCGTTAATTAATGACATTTTAAATTAAAGTCGATCGTACGAGTAATAATCATATATAAATATATACAAGCGGGAAGCTATATATACATTAAAAGTCGTATCTTTTTTTGTTATATATAGATAACTGCCGGATATACCGCTTCCCGGAAGACAAGATACGACTCCGGCTGGCGTTGTGAGATTATTTAAAAACGCCTGAAGATAAGAACCCTACGCCTACGCTCTCCATACAAAAATGAATAATGACAATTTTATAAATTCAATTATGCAATAGCGAAAAAGTTTTCGATCGAAGAATCAGCTGTTTTCTCACTACGAAGAAAACGTTTTCCTCGTATTCGTTACTATTTAAATTAACGACGCAATTAATACATGAATAATGGATTAACGCACGGTGAAAAAAGTTGTTGAATATCTTCGAGTATTCTCAGCTATGCAATTACGTGACGTATCAGTAGGGAAAATGTCACGACGCATTTTGATAATTCAATATTGAAACTATTCCTCGCGAGGATTGTCTGTGTATCGATAAAAGACGAATTTTACCTTTGTAACGCGTTTCGTAATGACCTTAATCGCACGTTTGCCAGAGTGATTTGTGAGAGGTTCGTTTGGCGCGAGATCAAGGTCTGGGTCTTCCGCCATTTCTGGTATTAGATGGAAGACGGAAGCGCTTGAGTCTCTTTGACTCCTATTTTTTTTTCTCCTCGATAATTATCGTTAATTATGCGAGGAAGATTCAGGGTTGTCGGTATAAAGACGTCGTTACATACGCATGGATGCTTAATGGGAGGCGAGGGGTTGAAAGGGGTGAAAGGGGGATGAGGGGCAAAAGAGGAAACGACAGAGAACGATCTCGATATCGGTTGTTCGGAGTTCGTGACATTTTCGTCCGGTAATCGCGAATCTGAAGAAGACAGGGAATTCTTTTTAGATTGAAACTGTACCTCTGATTTACCTTCTTTCTTGGCTCGTTTTTTTTTTTATTTCTGCTTTGACTCTTATTATCTCAAAGCGCGTGACGGAGTATCCCGAGAGCGTCGTCGAGACCGTGCAATTTGCATGGATTACTCGTCTCTTCGTCCTTCCGGCTTGTTTTCCGGAGAACTCGGTGATTTTTGTGTTTTTCTCTTTTTTTTTTGTTGTTTTTTTCGTTGTTTTATTTCAACCCACCCTTCTCAATTTACTTCTCGTCTTACTGAAAAAGCGAAATCTCGAAGGATTCAGGAGAGTCGAGGAGGCTTAATGCTTTCTTAAACTTTTACGCGATACGTGTCGTTGAGCTTTCCGGGGAGGAGAGGGAGGTAATGCTTCTTAATTGCTCGCGGCTTAATTCTTCTTCACCCTCGTGTCAAGTCGATCCTGATTATCAATCTAATCAAACAAACTAGTTGAGAAAAAAATAATAAAGTTTGAAATTTTTTTTGTTAATTCGTCAAATTTTTTATAATTATTAAGTTACTTTTTTCCTCGATCGCTTCGTCCTCAATTTTTTTTCTCCGTCGCATGAAAAAGCTTTCATCCGTATAAAATTTGAAAAAAACCAAAAAAAAAAATTCAAATTCTTAAGATACAATTTGTTTGTTTTTTGTTTGGTCGCAGCTTAATTCTTCTTTATTCCCGTATATATAGTCGATCTCAATTATCAATCTAATAAAACAAATTATTTGAGAAAAAAAATAAAAATAAAATTTTTTTTTAATTCATTAAATTTTTTATATTTTTCAAGTTATTTTTTTCCTCGGTCGCTTTTTTCTCAACTTTTTTTCTTTATCGCACGAAAAAGCTTGCAGACGTACCTATAAGATTTTGAAAAAAAATTCAAAGTCTTAGAAGACATTTTTTTTTGTTTTTTTCTTGATTTTTTTCTAACATTTTTTCGCCATACGAAGCGAAAGCGTTCGCACCCACGAGCGAGGTCCGCGCGCCACCCGTTGAGAAACAGCGGGGGCTTATCTTCGTTTTGTATATTATGTTAGCAATATATTCATTTTTATTTTGTATCTCAGAATGGTATTATCGGTGTGTCGCGTTCGTGTGCGTCGCAGTTCCATGAATTTCGTCTTGTTCTCGATCTATCAGGACGGTATATGTAAGAGGCGAGCGAGCGGATAATAAATGCAAGCGTATACGTATCAGCGTCCTAATATATGCGAGCTTTCGTACTGCTATAAAACTTTTCGAAGAACTCGAAGGTTCTTACCACCATTTATGAATTAATACCATAAGTTGATAATAAACTATTGGCAAAAAACGCGTAATTTATCAGTGTTTTATTATCAGCAATATACAATTTGATATTTATTTCTAATTGTAATGTACATTTATATAAATATATGAACGCATATTCGATCCAAAATTTATTCGAAGAAGTGGAAAGTTTTTACCATGATTTATAAATTAATATCACAAGTTTTTAATAAACTATTGTATAAATACCGATTTTTATTATCAGCAATACACAATTTAATATTAATTTCTAATTTTTATGCATATTTATATAAATATATCAATGTACGTTCGATCAAAAATTTTTTCGAAGAATTGGAAGGTTCTTACCATGATTTGTGAATTAATACTCAAGTTTTTAACAAACCATTACCAAAAAACGCGTAATTTATCAGTGTTTTATTATCAGCGATATAAAATTTAATATTAATTTCTAATTTTTATGCTTATTTATATAAATATATCAATGTACATTCGATCAAAAATTTATTCGAAGAATTGGAAGGTTCCTACCATGATTTATGAATTAATACCCAAGTTTTTAACAAACCATTACCAAAAAACGCGTAATTTATCAGTGTTTTATTATCAGCGATATAAAATTTAATATTAATTTCTAATTTTTATGCATATTTATATAAATATATCAATGTACATTGGATCAAAATTTTTTTCGAAGAATTGGAAGGTTTTTACCATGATTTATGAATCAATACTCAAGTTTTAACAAACCATTACCAAAAAACGCGTAATTTATCAGTGTTTTATTATCAACGATATAAAATTTGATATTAATTTCTAATTTTTATGCATATTTACGAGTATATACACATATCAATGTATATTCGATCAAAATTTTTTTCGAAGAATTGGAAGGTTCTTACCATGATTTATGAATCAATACCCAAGTTTTTAACAAACCATTACCAAAAAAACGCGTAATTTATCAGTGTTTTATTATCAGCGATATAAAATTTAATATTAATTTCAAATTTTAATGTACATTTATATAAATATATCAACGTACATTCGACCAAAAATTGTTTCGAAGAATTGGAAGCTTCTTATCTTGATTTATAAATTAATACCACAATTTTTGAACAAACCATTGCCAAAACGCCCAATTTATCAGATTTTTATTATCAGTAATACACAATTTAATATTAATTTATAATTTTTATGCACATTTATATAAATATATCAACATAAATTCGATCAAAAATCGTATCGTCTCTCATATCGATTTTCTTTCTCGCTATAAAACACAAGAACGAGAGAACATTGCATGCTGGAACACAGCGGGAGTTCATCGACGATGAGATCGCATTTTTTTCGTCGTTCACCTCAGTGATTACCCGTGGTACGAAGACCTTTCATTATTACCCATTTGCGTAATTTTTTGCAAGCAAAAATCTCGACCTTTCCACGTTTACATTGCCTCTTCGATTTTTGTAATATAAACCTTTCCTCCTTTTGTTTTTTTTTTTTAATATTACGATATAATTATTTCATCTTATCTCTCGAGTAACAAAGAAACGAGGGTCCTCACAATTTAATATCAAATCCAACTTTTCCATTTGTTCCAGATTAAAACGTTCGTTAGATCGTTTCTTTTTTTGAAATCTTTTTTAAATTCCTTCTACAACCTCGAGATTCCTAAGAGTATTACTGACGTGTGACATGGTCAAGTTCCATTGTTCGTTTAATCTGTTCTCGGCGGGAAGCACGTATCCAATATGATAAGTTGCGGTATAACTTTCACGATACGGTGAGTTAGTCTCGGATCTGAATTGGTGTTGCATCTCATCGTTGCATACACATAGACACATATATATATATATATACATATAGAATCTCAAGGTACCAGCTATTGAGCAGGAGGGCTCGGACTCGATTCTAAGCCTGCCAGACGGGTTCTCGACTTTTTGGTTCAGCGTTATTTCTCGTGTCGTTTGTTTTTGTTATGTTTGTTGTTTTTTTTTTCTCAATTCCTCTCCCTCGGGTCTTTTCTTACGTTTAAATCGTTCTCCTTCCTCTCTTTTGCACAGTTCCTCTCTCTCTCTTTCTTTCATCCTTACCCGAGCCTTCGAACACGTATTTTTAGATCCGGTCCGCTGAGTTTTGCGGTAAGAGGATCGCCTCCTTCTCGAACGATGAAGAGAGAAGAGACGAGCGCATCTTGGACGAGGGAGGGATCAGGGGCCCGTTGGGACTTGGCAAGAGGCGCGCGCAGTCGAGGGAGAGAGGCGCGAGGCACCGAGATACATCTTTTCGATCCTCCTTGGAGGTAGCGTAAGTCGCGATTTTTTTTCTGTTTTTTTGTTCACTCAATTCGTCTCGTACGACTGGAGGTCCTTTCGTTTTCAATGTCAAGAATGATTTTGGAATATTTTGTTGTTTTTTTTTAAGCGGATTATCAATTTTGGGAAGAAGCGATGGGTAAAAGAGAAAAAGAAAATATTAAAAAATAAAAAATAGATTGTATGAATGAATCCCTTTCTAATGATTTGTATAAATTTAGAATTGTGCAGGCTTGACGAATCTTCGTTTGATTATAATTCGCACGAACTGTTAAACTAGTGTTTAATAACGATAAATGCGCGTGATCTTATCGCGGGGTCATTCGTACACACTGATAACCGGATGAATTATCATTTGGTGGAACGTGTACGTACAATTAATAATTGGGTCGTAATAACGATCCTCGTTGCAATTATTTTACGAAAAGAAGGACGAAAAATTATTTTTCGTATAAAAAAAATTTTTAATCTTTGTGTTTTATTTACATTAATGTAATTTTAAATTATAGTTCCAAGGTCTTATCACGAGTTTGATTATTTTCTCAATTTCACGATCGCTTCTACCGATGCAAGGCTAAAAGAAAAAGAAAAAAGGCGTCAAACTGCGAGATTTTATTTCTTATTTATTTTTCTTAATTAATAATTGCGTCATTGTAATAACGATCCTCGTTGCAATTATTTTACGAAAAGAAGGACGAAACATTATTTTTCGTATAAAAAAATCTTTAATCGTTTTTTATTTACTTTAATACAATTTTAAATTATAATTCCAAGGTCTTATCACGAGTTTGATTATTTTTTCAATTTCACGATCGTTCCTACCGTCGCAAGCCTAAACGAAAAACAAAGAAAGGCGTAGAACCGCGAGAATTTATTTCTTATTTATTTTTCTCACTTTTGTTCTTCGTCATCTCGAGCCCGCTTAGGAATCCCCGCGGGCCCTTTCGTGCCTGTCTCGACGCACGCACACGCCCGTGCAATTTTACACGATGTGAATATATATATATGTATATATATATATATATATATATATATATATATACAACGCATAAATACATATTTACGAATGGGTGTCGAAGCATTGCGCGAAGGTCCACGTGGTCTTTCAGTCGCGTTGTGGCTACAGTCGTACACGGATCGTCGTCCAAGCGTGTAAGAACCGTGCGCGTCAACGAGCAAAGAGTCGAAGAGAGATAAAGAGGGAGAGAAAGAGGGCGAGAGAAAGAAATTTTTTGACAGTAGCCAGTGAGTGACTTTGTGGCCGGCGAAGAAGGAAAGCGAAAGCTCCATAGTGTTCCCAAACCAATTTTTATCAAAATTGACGAAATGTGTGAAAAAAAGTGACGTATTAAACAAAATTAACCCCAATTTTTCCTTTTTTTAACCCCAAAATTAAAAATAATCGTGATAAACGTTCAAGTTCGACGAAAAATATTATCCTCGCGCTCAATTTTTGGGCCAAGAGCGTCGTATGAATACTTTCATGTTTCTCGGATCGAACAGGTAAGCTAAAAATGTCTAGATTAAATAATAATAATGATAATAATAATAATAATAACAATCTCAAATACGTTTGAAATTCGAATTCTTCGAACGATGTCAAGTCCAGCCACTCTCGTTACATTTCTTTCTCTTTTCGTGTCACGACCACACGCTGACCCTCGAATAGGAGCCAATTGTTTTGTCAACAGTCTCATTATTCGCGAATGTACACATTCGCGGTCTACCGAACAAATATCGTCGAAATTATATCGCGAGACGTTGTACGATCGCGAGAATCGTACTCGATCGTTATTACTCCCGTGAGAAAAAGTATTATTTTCAAAAATCAATTTTCATCATGGACGTCTTCATTTAGAAAATGAATTTTGAAATTTTTCCGGACAGGACTCGATACCGATAACGAACTCTTCCTCACGAGCGAACGGAAACTAAAGTTTGATCGTATGTCGCACGCGATCGAGAACTAAAAATCGCGCTAACTACAGAAAAACCGGTATTCCTCGTCGCTAAAACTCATCCGTGATTCAACCTCGTCGTCAGTTGTTGTTGTTTTTTTGTTTTCGTTTTCCTCGGATCAATTTAAACGTCAAGGAAGAAAAAACGAAAATATCGCCATTTTCGTTTTTTCTTCCTTGACGTTTTTTTTGTCTCGTGATCGAGGCGTCGATGACTTTTAAATTCGTGCGAAACGATTCATTTTTTTTTATTCACCCGAGCGGGATTTGATTCGATTGGATTCTTTTTTTTTGTTTATCGATGTCAAAACGAAGGATGTAACTAGAATGGGAGAGACGCGAGGGGATTGGCGAAGTCGAAAAGATCGTGAGAGAACGAGGGACGATAATCGGTTGGCGAGACACACGTGTTATCGGTAGAATTTAATCGACTACCGGGGGAAAACCAAAAAAAAAATCGCGAGAAGTAAGCAAACAGGTTAGCGCGATTCGTGATACGCGAGAAAATCGACGATCGATCGTAAATATCACCGGTGTTTATCTCGACGATTTAATACTCGGTAACGCGTTCGCGACAACCGCGAATAAACGGACGTCTGTCGATCGCGATTGTCCTCGAACCCTGAACTCGGCTGTGCCCCCACCGCGCATACGAAAAGCTCCATTATGCTCGAACCGCCGATCGAGATCCGTCGATCGACGAAAATTAAAATAAAAATTTATTTTGATATTTTTTCCGAAGAATTTTGTTTCCTTTTGAACGAAATTGATTTGTTTTTCTATGACGAAGTGGGTGAAAGAATAAAAAATATGTGAAAGATTTATTTTAACATGTGGAGAAACAAAATTTTTTCCAAAACCTGTTTTCGTTTTTTTTTAACTAAAAAATTAATTTTACTACGTGAAAAACAAAATTTTTCCCGAAGAATTTCTTTCGTTATAATGGAAATTGATTTTTTTTTTGCAAGGCGGAGTCAAAAGAATAAAAAAAAACATTTTTTAAACGCAAAATTCATTTTTCCACGTGAGAAATAAAATCTTTCCCAAAGAATTTCTTTCATTACGATGGAAATTTATTTCTTTTTATAAGGCGAAGTCAAAAGAATATAAAAAACCATTTTTTAAATGAAAAATTCATTTTTCCACGTGAGAAATAAAATCTTTCCCAAAGGATTTCTTTTGTTACGATGGAAATTTTTTTTTTTTTATAAGGCGGAGTCAAAAGAATATAAAAAACCATTTTTTAAATGAAAAATTCATTTTTCACATGAGCAACAAAATCTTTCCCAAAGAATTTCTTTCGTTTCGTACAAAATTGATTTCTTTTTATAAGAAAGAGACAAAAGAACAAAAAAAAAACACTTTTCAATTAAAAAAATTCATTTTTCATATGAGCAACAAAATCTTCCCTGAAGAATTTCTTTCTTTTCGTACGAAATTGATTTCTTTTTATAAGCCAGAAGCAAAAGAACAAAAAAACCATTTTTTAAATGAAAAATTCATTTTTCACATGAGCAACAAAATCTTTCCCAAAGAATTTCTTTCGTTCCATACAAAATTGATTTCTTTTTATAAGCCAGAGGCAAAAGAACAAAAAAAGAAAACACTTTTCAAATAAAAAATTCATTTTTCACACGAGCAATAAAATCTTTCCCAAAGAATTTCTTTCGTTTCGTACAAAATTGATTTCTTTTTATAACACAGAGGTAAAAGAACAAAAAAGAAAAAAGAAAAAGTATATCGACCGGCCCATCGTCGTTGAACGAATGTCAATTGGTTCTTACGTCGGTTGCGCACGATTACATGGGGAAGCGCCATGCAACAATAGCGAGAGAGTGAAAAGATTCTTTTTTTTTCGTAATGATTACGTGATACGATTACATAGAAATTAAATTGATGTCACGCACATTTTCGATCGACGAATTGGATATCACACACGTTCTACGAAATTCTCCCTCTGTATACTCCTCACCCGAGTCTTCCATGTCTACTGTATATCTATATACGTATCAATTTATTTCGAAATATATCAAGGCTCGTAGATGGTGATGTATACGCGTAGCGGACTATAATGCGGTTTTGCACCGCGGCCGAGAGGTGAAAGTCTTCTCAGACCCGCCGCCGGTTACTCGTCGTTGTTGTACGTTTTATATATATTTGTTTTAAACCCGCGACACACACGTCGTCGTTACAAGGAACGAGGTTCTCGCGCGATGCGCCAAAATTGTATTTCCAGCGTACTCAAAATTAACGAGAAAGATAACTGGATAAAATTGACGTTAACAATTTCGATCGAAAAGCAAATTTTTTAAATTCCTCAAATTTCCAAACTAATTTATTTATTTTTTTGCCACCGTGCGACCGTAGACCGTGATAAGACAGGTTCAAGTTCGCAATCTTTCTCTCACGCTAAATATCTCGGGTTCGACTACCCGATAGGGCACTTCCGGTGTCAGGTAACGAGTAAATATAGCTTAGAGTGCAAGAAATGTTTTCTCACTCTCTGCAAATGTAACAAATATTTTTAATATTGTAAAACGATTCGAAATTAGATAAGATATTTTCTAGTGATAAGAGAGGATGCGTTATCGTAGCTGGTGTAAATTTTGGTGATATGGTTTATAGAATTGTCCGAGAGAGATGGATATGGACAAAAGTATACGTAGGATACGAGAAAGGAGAAGCTAGATAAGTTCGTACCTTCACTTTATACGAAGAAGGAATTTCTTGGTCGAGTTCTCGACGAGACTCTCTCAATCTCGCGCGATTACTTATGGGTTCGATCCTTCTACGTCCTGTTCGCGTTAGCCGGCAATATCGTTCTCCACGGGGCTTTTCAAAATCGCTGTATATAAACCTCGTAATAAGGATGGAAGGGACGAGGTATACAATGTTTATAGCTTAACAACTCGTGTACATATATATATATATATATATATATATGATTGTAGGAAAGTTGGAAAACTTGCTGGCCCAAGAATCTTCGTGGAATGTTTAGTACCTGGGATTATTATAATGCGAGATACGCGAAATTGTGCGGCCGACTTTACGCAAAAGCTCCCTCTCGAAGCTTGCGTATATTGTTGAGATGTATGATATATATACGTTACGAGAGGAACAGGAATATCTCTCTCGCTAGCGAACTTGAAGATATTCTGTGTGCGAAATTAATCGAGCATGGCTAGCAGTTTGATCTTGGGGCGAGTCGGAGGTGAATTGCCTACGAAGTTTCCAAGTTTCTTGAGTCTTCGCACAAAGTGAAAATCTACCCTCTCGATTATCGCGAAGGTATATGACGAGCTTGTGCCAAAATACGGGGAATACAGTCGTTCGTGAATGAAAAATGTGAAAAAATTTGATTTTGATAAAATTATAGGTATCCGGTTAAATATTCAAAAATAAGAAAATTTTTCTCGAAGAATTTGTTTCTTTTCGATCGAAATTGATTTTATTTTTATATGATGGAGGTGAAAGAACAGAACAATTTTTTTTTTAAATAAAAAATTAATTTTTCTATGTGAAAAGTAAAATTTTTCCCAAAGAATTTCTTTCGTTTCGAACGAAATTGATTTCTTTTTAAACTCGCTTATCATTGAAATATATAAACAAAATTTAATTTTGATAAAATTAGATTTATCCGGTTAAATATCGAAAAAATAATTTCCTCCAATTCATTCCAAGCAATTAAATAAATTTTCTCCAGCTTATGAAGATCCCAAATTTCTCGACTTCTCACAAACTAAAAATCTACCCTCTCGATCCCTATAAAAAAAAATTGTTATTTTGATAAAATTATAGGTACTTATCCAGCTAAATATTGAAAAATAAGAAAATCTTTCCCAAAGAATTTCTTTCGTTTCGAACGAAATTCATTTCTTTTTAAACTCGCTCATCATTGAAATATATAACAAAAAATTTGATTTTGATAAGATTAGATTTATCCAATTAAATATCGAAAAAATAATTTCAATTTCCTCCAATTTATTCCAAGCAATCAAATAAATTTTCTCCAGCTAGTGATAAACTGAATTGCATACGAAGATCCCAAATTTCTCGACTTCTCACAAACTAAAAATCTACCCTCTCGATCCCTATAAAGAAAATTGTTATTTTGATAAAATTATAGGTACTTATCCGGCTAAATATTGAAAAATAAGAAAATCTTTCCCAAAGAATTTCTTTCGTTTCGAACGAAATTCATTTCTTTTTAAACTCGCTTATCATTGAAATATATAATCAAAATTTGATTCTGATAAAATTAGATTTATCCAATTAAATATCGAAAAAATAATTTCAATTTCCTCCAATTCATTCCAAGCAATCAAATAAATTTTCTCCAGCTAGTGATAAACTAAATTGCCTACGAAGATCCCAAATTTCACGACTTCTCACAAACTAAAAATCTACCCTCTCGATCCCTATAAAAAAAAAATAAATAAAAAATTAATTTGGTAAAATTATAGGTACTTATCCTGTTAAATATTGAAAAAAAATAATTTCAATGTCGCACATTTTATTCCAAGCGATTGAATTAATTTTTTTTTCAGGTAGTGATAGAGTTACGTCGAGAGGAAGATGAGAGGCGGGCAGCTTGGGCTCCTTCTCTGGAAGAATTACGTAGTCCGGAAACGTCGACCGGTAAGTTCAACCTAGAGTAATTCACCTCTCTCTCTTTATATATATATGTTCCTATGTACGTATAAAACATAGATATATACATACGTAGAATCTCATCAGAGATTTGCATCTCGTTCTTTTTCTCCATCCTTGCACTTTTTCTCTCTATACACCGGCACGCCAAGAGAGCACGCGCTAATTGATGGCGCGTTGAGTAACGACCTGCTCACGATACATACTGTAAAAAAATCCTCGCTCACCCGCAATTTCACTCTCTCGTTAAATCAAGCCCCCCCCCTCTATCTCTCTTTTGTTTTTTCTTCTTTTCATTATTTTTCTTCTTCAGTCTCCTATTAATTATTTTTGTGCTTCTCTCAATTATGCGTACGTGCGTATCCGTGTTGTCCTTCGATGATTGTGCATTGAGCAAGAGATAACAATAAATAGAAGAGCTAATAACGGATACGAAGAGAGAGATAGAGAGAGGGGGAGAGACAAAAATGTAGCTGGCTCTTTTCATTGATTATACATTATCCCTGTATCGGAGACGTAGCAATAACTATCATTGCTGATGAGTATGAGGATGGAGATAAAAAGAATCTCTTCTGGAGAATTCTTTTTCCTAGTATTGGCATTGAGATATTCGATATTTTATTAACGCACGTCCAACACGATAATTTTTTTATAAATGATTTTTTAACATTAGGTAATGGATAATAAATTATATATTTATAATTCATTTTTTTTATTGTTTATAATTTATTAAATATTTATTTACATAAAGTAAAAACAAATTTCAGGGTTTTGTGTTGTGACGCGATAATTTTTTGATAAATCAATTTTTAACATTAGGTAATAGATAATAATTTATATAATATTTATAATCGATTATTTTATGATTTCTAATTTATCAAACATTTATTTACATAAAATAAAAACAAATTTCAGTGTTTTGTGTTTCAACGCGATAATTTTTTAAAAAATAAATTTTTTAGATTAGGTAACAGATAATAAATTATATTCGTCGATTATTTTATTATTTATAATTTATCAAACATTTATTTACATAAAATAAGGACGAATTTCAGTATTTTATGTTCAAGTTGTCATAAAAGTATGTCTGTATATATATATATATATATATATATATTAAAATACATTCGGTTTCTCAGGCTATTCTTGGCTTGGTATTTCTGTGGCCGGTTGCGGTCTTTTTACTGCTCTACACCGTGCGGGATAATGTCGATCCCGAGTACAATCCTACCTGCCAATTTCCGTCGAGACTCATGCCTCACGATGGCCTGCTGCCGTTTGTACAGAGCTACATATGCAGCATCGGGAATACGTGCGAGCCGCTCGATGAGTACGAAGAGGTGCCGACGTATAAAAACTCCACGTGAGTCCAACCGCGAACGAGAGCAACTAACGTTTCTCGGCGGAAAGAAAGAGATGTTTCCTACAATATTATTGCGTCGATCCCCTCATTTTTTATTTCTATTTTCAACTTCTCTTCTTTTTCCTATTGTTATTATTATTATTTTTTTTACTCCACCAACTCAGACTCGGACCGCTCATGATGGAGTTGCAGCCGGTAATGATGAACGACACGATACTGAAGGCGGTACGAACATTGCCGAAGAGTATACAGCTGTTGAAATCAATGGCCCAGATTCTCACGAAGCCGGAAATCAAAAAATTATTCGGTAATGATTTTTCGCACTGTAATTAAAATTTTTGTGAAAATTAATTCAAGAATTTTTTGATAAACTTTAATTTCTTGATCGATGATCGTTGATAGACAAAGGTATAAGGCTGGGTGATTTGTTCAATAATCACGAAGCTATAAAGATCGTCCTCAGGGCACATTTGCCAAAGTCAGAAGACAGCTTGATCGACGGTCTTCTCAACGCGTCGATAAAACTGTATTACGTAAGTACGATAAACAAGAAGATATAAAAACTAAGAATTTCTTTTTCTCGCGGTTGTGTTTTTATTCATCGATTAATTGCCACCGCGATGATTTATCACTTCTGTAGCTCATAGAGACCTTCGGTTCCTCGAACCTCGATGGTATTATCTGCTCTCCCGAGAGCCTGAAGAAATATCTGATACTCGAGAACGATGATGATCTAGGCGAGATCTCGCGAGTACTGTGTAACGTCGATTCCAGCAAAATTCCCGATATCCTCGAGCACCTTACGAGACATTTGGATTTTGCTGGTCTCCTGGAGATGGTCAGTCGGGCAACTGCGAAATTTCGGGAGTACGATTTTATCGACGATCTTGTCAGGGCGATAAATACCGTATTGGGATTGAAATCTGTGAAGAAATATGTTCCTGAAGAATTGAAACTTCAGGAATGGCTGCCCAAAGTCGTTACGCTCTTCAGGGACGTCAGTTTCAAGGAAATCGATCTCTCGATGTAAGTGACGAGCTAAAACGACGCAAATACATTTTTTGCAATTATTTTTATATATAGGGTGAGTTTTATAAAGTGTGTCAAACTTTATTGTAAGGTAGATGGGATCATTACAAACAAAAGTTGCAAATATACATTAGGGGTATTTCTAATAGTTTACGAGATATCAATTTTTAAAGTTTATCCAAAGGGTCAAGTAAATAAAATCAATTTTTTAACTTATTTTATTACGCAGTCATTTTTATTTTCTGGGTATTGACAGCTCTGAATTTTGCAACCAAAAATGTAACGCCCTCCACTGTGTTTTGTCTACGACTAGGGCGGGGAGTGGGCGGGTCCAACGTTTCTCGGCGCGCTCTGATTGGACCAACTTTAAAAACGTATATCTCGTAAACTATGAAAAATATCCCCAATGTATATTAACAACTTTTGTTTGTAATGCTCCCATCTATCTTAATATAAAGTTTGAGACATCTTATAAAACTCACCCTGTATATGTATATATTGCACCGTGTAGTAATAGCCATATACGTAGGTATATCTATATTGTTGCGTAATCGAGTAATTGTTCATCAGTCGACTAGATTGCCTGTAGTCTCTTAAAAATGATCGTACATCATACGAGAATACTCGCACGCCCCCATTTCGTAAACAATGCAGATTTATCTCGATCTCACGAGTCGTGAAAATGCCAGACGGTTAGATTGGCAATTGGTTCGAGGATGTCTACTTCGAGTTTCCTGGAATAAATCAGAGAATCGCCCTTTTTTTTATTTTTATTTTTCTTAATCAACAACGTGATAAATTACAACATATTTTTAGAATCAATAAAACGATCGATCAGCTCGATCCGATTTTCACCTTCGATCGTGACTGGTCGACCGTTCGCCATGGCCTGCTCAAGTTTAATTCGTTACTCGAGATGATAAAGCAAATCGTCGGCAAGAGAGGAACGGATAAAATTGCCAAAACTACTTGGGAAATTACGAAAAGTTTGAACGACGATGTAAATAATATTTCGTGGCACTCGAAGGACTATGGTGACGTCACGAAAATCTTGGACACTGCTTATATCGTTCTGAGCGACGGTGTCAAACTCACCAATAAAATCATTGACCGACACGAGGACTCGTTGAACATGTAAGAATTTTTATCTTTTTTTATATAAAAAATAAAATCAACAATTTTTTTTTGTTAATAAAATTTGTTGTTATTAAAATTTAGTTATATCAAAAATAAATTCAACGATTTTGTTTTTGTTATTTTTATTTTACTTTATTTCAGCGCCACCGAAGTTCTGGACGGTTTGAGAAATTTCTTTCCCCAGAAAATCGTGAATACCTTGACTTACATCGTCTCGATGATGGAGAATGTCGTACGCACGACTCATCACGTGGCAATTATTCACGAGGAAATTGGGGAGAGACTGTACAATGTTTCCTTGAAAAATTTGCCAACCGTCAAGAAAATTTTAAAGACTGTGGAACCCGAGGCTTATAGAACTGTCTTAAAATCAATTTCTCGTCTGAATTTTACTGAGGTATGGCAAGATAAATATATTGAAAAAAAAATGTATGATTAACGTTTAGCAATATTATTTACGAACATTAACACATTTTTCAATTAGCGACTGGTGGACGAGCTAAGACGAAAAAAACCTGAAGTATTGCTCTGCGAGGAGAACGTCCTCGCTGAAGTGTTTCAAGGCTACAAAGATTTCGATGGGAATTCGTCAATAATTCGCGAACTGCTCTGCGACGAATCGGGAAAAAATCTCGTCGCTGAAATCTACGAAACTTTCGAGTTTGACAGTTTTCGAAAAATTGTACGTAAATATTGCAAATATCAAGGTCATAGTTCGACCGGAGAATTATAAATGTCAAAGTTAATTGCTTTTTTCGCAGGTCGAAGATACACTCACGACATTTATCAGTATGGCACTGGGCCAGCCGATCAGGATTGATAAATCAAACTTGACTTCACTCGTTGATAGTGTCAAAGAGCTAGTTCTTTATCTCGAGAAAGTTTCCCCGAAAAAGGTAGATTGGAGTGTCTTCGAGTCGTCGGATAAGTGGAACAAGATTTTTAAGGATACGCGCTTGTTAGGAAGGATCGACGTGTAAGACGAAGAATTTGATTAATCAACGGATTTTGATTAATTAACTTCGAGCAAGATTGAATCGATCGATCGATTGATTTCAGCCTCGGAGTTCATCTCAGCATGGCGAAAGCCTCGGGCTCGAGAAGCTTTTCTTATCCGACGATCAAACCCGATCTCGAGCACATGGACTTCATCGCTGACATGATCCTCCTCGACCTTCGCGAACATCCCACGAGTTGGATTGGACAAGTTCGCGAACACGAATCCGAGTTAATAGAATCATTTTATATGACCGTTGCCGATCGAAGAAAGGTTCGTTAATCCTGTATTACAAAATTCTTTTTCTCAAGGTCATAGCCTCGTCCTTGTAACAATTTACAGCGAATTAAGCTGGAATGCAAATCGTTTATTTTTTCAGACTCTGAAAATACTGGAATATGCAAATTTTACCGGTTCCTACTGCAATAAAAATAACCCACTCGACCTAGTCAATTATCCTGAGCGTTCGAACGCGACCTTGCTCAAGGATCTTGTATGTCGCCTGGCGA
The DNA here is from genome assembly GCA_946811545.1 of Netelia fuscicornis. Lineage (NCBI taxonomy): Eukaryota > Metazoa > Arthropoda > Insecta > Hymenoptera > Ichneumonidae > Netelia > Netelia fuscicornis. The sequence goes on along the minus strand of OX328012.1, from coordinate 49,495,748 downwards.
GATCCGTCCAGAAGAGTCTTCAATTTAACAGAACCGAGTTCGAGGCTCACGAAACGATGATCAAGGAAAGAGGTCCTTTCAATTGGACAGCTTTTAATGCGAAGACCATGGAAATTTACGAGTACATCGAGACATTATTGCCCCAGATCGACGAGCAATACGACGAGGAACGTTTGATCGTTCTCAAGAGTAAATTCGTCGAGTCCTGGACGAAGGATCTGAGCATAAGAGATGGCTGGGAGATTTGGTAATTTTTCAAAACATCGGCTTGTAAACATTACGCTAATTTTCCTAGCGATTCTTTTCTGTCAGAAGATTCTCGATTTTTTTATACGACGCATTGACCTTCTTCTGTATATTTCAGCGTAGGTCTCCTCTGCAGGATATTCGAGGTCACGGAAAGTCCGATTTTTGGAGTTCGTTCGAAAACGGATTGGCACGCTCTGTATCGCGTAGCTCGTTCTGTGTCCGTCATAGCGGACACGGTTGAACACGTGATCGATCAGATCCATCAAGGAAATCTCACAGCTAATATCACAGAGATTCTTCACGATCTACCACAGACGGAAATTCTTCTCAGTGTCTTACTGAGAAATTTGTCACCTTTTGCCCTCGACGTGGTCAATATTCTCACGACAAAGTCGGAGAGAAGTTACGTAACCTTGACGAAGGATTACATGGCCAAAGAGGTCACCTGGCCGTGTGTGCAAAATCAGAGTCTGGGAACGACCTTGAACCTCAGGGATGGAAGTCGCGAGATCGTTCGCGAGATCGAGAGAATCGCTTGCAATCCAGGAGCTTTTGTGAAAGAATGGAGGGACCACCCTGTTTTCAGCGCGATGCGAAGTCTGTTCGATAAGGGTGTAAGAGAAAACACGACCCTCGTTCTACCCTTCAACTGGACACGTGGTTACGTTAAATTTCGCAATCTGATCGATAAGATCGATTCTTTGATATTAAAGTCCGACAATATCGCTCTCGCTGATGATCGAGGCGTTCTTCTCTACGCCCGCGTCTTCTTCCCGGAAATACGAAAAATTATCGACGACAGTATTCCCAAGGTCGAACACGAATCGAAAAATATTCTCGATTACGTCGATCGAGAGATCGATAAGAACGTGGATTCGTTTAAGAGCGAGCGTAGCGCCGCGGAATCGTGGATGTCGATCGGTAGGAATCGAACGATCGAAGATGTTCTCGTGATTGGAAAATTCGCCGGTAGGGTAATTCACGATTTAACGAGATTTTTCTTGGATACGATAAATCCGGATTCGCGAAGCGTAAATCTGTTGACGCTGATGGGTTTCACGAATAGGAGCGCGATTTCTATCGTCTACGAGAGATTGCCATATATCGTTGCGATGATGGTGAACGGAATGTCGGATCCGACCTTAGAAAGTCGAGCTTACAACGAGACTCAAGGTCACAAGGGCAAGGTCACGTGTGCCGATATTTTTTCGTGGTTCTACGACTACAGAATCGGCCTCACTGTTCAAGAATATCGCGTCCTCAAGAATTTCACTTGCGACGGTGATCCGGAAAATTTTAACGCTTTCACTGACCTCTACCTGACCTTGACGACTGTCTGGCGTCAACCAGTTTCGCAATATCGAGGTTATATCTTCACCCTCGCATCGGAAGTCTGGGAACTTTGGGATCGAGCTATCGCCTTGTCGGTTCAGGGTATGACCGTGGAAACGCCCTTTCACAAAAAGTATTTCGAAGATTTTTCAACGACCTTGAGGAATGCCCTGATCGTGGAACATCCGACTGTCGTCTCGAATCATTACGTTAATTCTAGCTGGTGGACTTACAGACTAACGATCGAGGGAATTTCTGAGATTCTCGATCATGCTGTAGTGGCCTTGAGAGAGGTCAAGTCTAAACAAGGTGACCTTCTTCACATCTGGGACCTCGTCGAGAGCGGTGACGTTAGACAACTCTTGAAGATCTTAGAGGCTCATCCGATTGAGACGATCGCCCTTGGCGCCACCTTGGCCACTGTCAATCCCATCAATAGTTCTATGTTGACCTTGAAAGACTTTCGTCACGAAATGTGCAACGAACACTTCCGATCCGATTACTGGAATACGGAAAATCGCACTCATTTTCTCGATGGCTTGTGCACCTTCGACGCTCATCAGCTGCTGAGAACAGCAACTAGCGATGAGTTTTACGAGACAGTCGTTGATAAGTCATCGACCTTGAAGAGGGTCGAGTCCCTCTCGAGGACTCTGACGAGATTTCTCGACAAACTCACGAGTCTGCGAACTTCATCGGGAGGGAAAATGCGATTGGAATCCAATATGTTAAACGCCACCACGTGGATGTCACTGCCGGAAGACGCGCAAGAACTTGTCACAAAGGCTGAAAAATCATGGGCTCACGAAATTGCCACTGTCTGGGTACCTTTGGTATATAAAGGAACGTCGGATGACTTGATAATGTCGTTTCAAACCCAGCCGATTTCCTGGGTTTACTCGATAGCCTTTTTACTGGATATTTCCGAGGGTGGTGACATCTGGACAAAATGGAAAACGAACTACGAGAGTCCACAGTCAAGGGCCTTGTTTTCCCTCATCGAGGACTCGCCCAATTTGATAGTAACACTCGTCGACACTTTCATCTCTTCGGAACGAATGGTGGATTTCATTGAGAAATTCCTCGAGGGTCGTGTAAACGGTTGCGACATAGAAAAATATCTCATACCTCCAAATTACATTAGACGAAAGGGTTTTCTAGCTAGCATAGGAAACTTTTGTCAAAAATTCATTTACGTTAATACTTCGGTGATCAAGGAAGAACGTGAATTTTATTCCAAAAGATTCCAACTTACCCCTGGAAAAAATTCGACCTTTATAATGAACGGGACACATATTTATCGTGAAATCGAGAAGATCGGAACGAGCCTGGCTCGATTAGTGAAGGAAGGTGCGAAGCCTGTCAAAGTGCCATCTTGGTGGACCTCTTTCGAAGCTGGGACTTGGGTGGATTTTTCCAAGCAATATAAAAATAAAGACGTCAAGCCTTTAGCTCACACGATCGTAGAAAAAGTCATGACCGTTGTCAAAGGCTTAATGGAAGTTTCTCTATCTGGAAAAAATTGTTCCTGGTGCAACAGCTTCGTCGTTCAAATCTTGAATTCACAATTGTCTCGTCACGAGATTTATTCGAGACTCGTGTGCGACATAAATCGTTTGAGTTATGCGCGAGTGAAGGAAATCGTCGAACGTGACTTGTACTGGAACAAGACGATAAATATGATCAAGGGCTACGAGTATTTGAGTAAACGCAACGAGCTCGTACCTTTCGTTTCCTCCGTCAAGGACGCGGTTCAATACGTCGCTGACATAATAATCGACTACGAAAAACCACCGGCGAACGGGAAAAATCTCACCGAGTGTTTTCTGAAGGCTGTGGGTGCTGCGAAAAATTCGGGAACGGGATTTTACGTCAAGATCCTTATAGGAATCGTCGACTCGTTCGAGCGCAATATTCACATTCTCGACACGGCTTCGACGCACGAGAAACTGTCGAATCTGACACGAATGGCCGAGAGCTTCGTGCCGATATGGAAAACGCTTCGTGAAGTGACAAAACAATCGGAAATCGAGAGGATCGAGAAGATTCTTCCCAACGCAACGATCGACGTGAATTTCTTGTTGAGCAAGAAACACGATTCTCCATGCTCGAAACGCGAAGATTGCGTTGATCCTGAAATCCTTCAGAGATTTTTAAGCTCGAAAAGGGGAAAGAAATTGTTGAAATACGATCCAAAAGCTTCGAAATATCCGTCGATATCGACCATTGCGCGTTTACTAGCTGAGAGTCTTGACCTTGAAGAGATCGAGGCTCGGATAGGCAAGTGGCGAAGAGAGGCGTCCTGGAATTTCTCCTGGTTGCGAGAGATTTTAAAACATCTGAACGTTATTCTCGAAGAGGGCGGAAGTCTGTTGGACGTCGCGTCTAAGATTGATTTTCAGGACGTTTCCAATGTTTTAGGAGTGCCTGATATAGCGGACGGTGTGATAAACTTGCTGAAGGAAAAAACTATAGACAAGCTGTTCGACGCTTTGAAGGAGATCGTCGACGACGTTGGGCCCTTCATCGACGACGACGAGGTCAGACAAGATCTTCGTACGATCGTCGAGACGTTCGAAGCCATGGAGATCTTCAAAAATCTCGGTCTACTCGATCTCAAATACGTCGTATCGGAGATGTTCCTCGATTGGAATACCTTGAGAAGTTTTCTCGTCGACAAGATCGAGATTTCTGACGACGTGGCGAATAAAATTAGCGACGCTAAGATCGACATGCTCTCCGTCTTCATGAAGGAACGTCGCGCGATTAGTCTCAAGGACACGGTATGTTCACCGAAAAATCTCAAGGACATGCTCAGCTTTGAATCCAGCGAAACTAGCGCCGAGGAGGTCAGCAGGGCTCTTTGCAGGCTGGACGATTCCGCCACGCAGAATGTCACGATCGAACTTATCAAAAATCTGAATTTCGAGTATATATTCTCGAATCTGATGAGCGCAAATGTCAAGAATATCCTGAAGAATGCTAATTTAACCGAGATGGATGGGCAAGAAGTGTTCGATAGCATTGGAGTTGCAGCCGAGCTGGTACCATTTTTCAAGGACAAACTTACTTCCGGATTTTCTAGCGAAAGTAGTTTGGAGAACGAGGTAGAGCCCATGGACAAGATGTCGAGTGGTCGGTTTCTTCAGGATGCTAGTAAATTGATGTGCGGTAAAGCTCTGCTGGATGACAGTGGACAATTCTACAGGGTCATCAGTAGCATCAAGGACAACAAGAAATCCTTCGATCAACGGGAATTGGATTCCTTGCCAACGGATTTTTGTCGGGAAACTTATAAAAGTATTCTGAGTACCAATGGGGGAAAGATCGTTTGGTCCTACGTCAAGCCTCTGTTGAGGGGACGAATTTTATACGCCCCTAACACCACTGTCATTCAAAGGGTCATGACCTTCGCTAATGAAACTTTTAGTCAGATGGATACGTTCAGTGTTCTCATGAACAGCTTCGAGGAAACTCTTCGATCATTGACGAGTCTCACAGAAATGGGACAAAGTCTCAAAGATCTCAAGGACATAATGGCTTCCAAGGTCATGAAGCTCGCGATAAAGTCAATGAGCGGAGGGAAGATGGAGGGTGACTTTTCGGACTTTGATCTCGGTGAAGTCGCCTGGAGAATCAAGAAATCTGGTCGTTTGACAGACATGGTGGGAATGCTCAACGATCTTATGAAGTGCGTTCTCGTTGATCGAGTCAAAGGTTTTGAGAGCGAGAGCGATCTGGAGAAGGAAGCAGGAAGACTCGTTGATACGAACGAATTCTTGGCCGCGGTTGTCTTTCTCGATCGACCCAACGAGAGATCTAAGAGATCCTTGAACGACAAACTACCCGATGACGTTGTTTACAAAATCAGAATGGACGTCGATTACGTTCCATCCACCAAGAGACTCAAGTCACAATTTTGGTTACCCGGACCCGAATCCAGCTTCATCGAAAATCTACGCTATCTTCGAGGTTTCGTACAACTTCAAGACTCGATAGATCGTGCCATCATGAGAGAAAAAATCGGAAAGACGCAACACTGGAAAACTGTTACTCAACAAATGCCTTATCCTTGCTGGAAGGACACACCGTGAGAATTCACTCTTTCAATCACGAGCAAAATTTTCAATAATTCATTATCGTTAATTTTTTAATTAATAAAATAAAAAAATTAACGATAAAGAATTATTACAAAAAATTACAAATATTAACGATAAAGAATTATTACAAAAAATTACAAAAAATAAATAAAAGCAATAATAATAATAAACAATAAGTTTATTATTATTATTGCTTTTATTTATTTTTTATTATTTTTTATTACTTTTATTATTTTTTATTAATGTTATTATTTTTTATTATTTAATTTAATTTTTTAATTTTTAGAAAAACAATATTTTTTTTTTATTTCTACAAAATTGTTTTTCAACTCAGGTTCACCACGACCCTGTACGAATCGCAGGGTGTTCAAGTCTGCTTTTTCTTCGCCCTGATGATGTGCGTTGGCTCTGCAGTACGGTACATAGTGTGGGAAAGAGAATCTCAAAATTCTATGGTAATGAGTGTCATGGGATTGAAACCTTGGCGGAATACAGTCGCTTGGTTTATCACGACTTACATCGAATTGATGATAGTCATGATATCGATCTGTATCATTTTAATCGCCGGAAAAATTTTCCCACGTTCGGATCCTTTGCTCGTCTTCATATTGCTAATGGATTACGTATTTTCGGCTGTAACTTTTTGGTGAGTTTACTTACCGTATCATCAAACCAGAAAATGATTTTTCGATTTTATTCAATTATTTTTTTCTAATTTCTTTTTAATAGTTACATGATCTCCACGATGTTCAGCTCGGCCAGTCTGGCCGCAGTGACAACGGTGGTAATGTTTTTATTAACTTATATGCCGTACGTGATCGTGATAGCGATGGAAGCGACCATGAGCTTCGGCTGGAAACTTTTTATCGTGAGTATAAAAATTTAATTAATCGATGATCGATGAGAATAAAAATTTATCGATCGATTAATAAAATTTAGTTTCCATTTAAGGTAGCTATAAATAATTAATTATTGGAGAAATTACTTTTCTTAGTGTTTGAGTATGTCGACCAGTTTTTCTTACGGTTGTTTGTACACCGTGAGACGCGAGGTACAGGGAACTGGGCTAACCTGGGATCACATGTGGGAAGAGTCGAGTCCTGGTGATCCAATGTCATTGGGACTTGTTCTCCTCATGATTGCTTTGGATGGCCTAATCTACGCGCTTATCGGCTATTGCGCTGCCAGATACACTAATTCGGGTAAGAACAAATTTAATAATTCAATTTTTTTTAATCAAATGTCACGATCAAAAATTTAACACTTTCCTATGGTTTTCCTTAACTTTCTATCATTATGGGGAAGGATTCATTTTTCCACATTATTTCCTCTAGTAACGTCGGTGGTTGGGGTTTAAACTGTTTATTTTGCATGTACGCGACTGATTATACGATTGTTATAATTTACGTATGTAATTAATGTCACAAAAGAGAATGTTTTTTTTGTATTTATTTTTGTTTATTTATAATAATGACGAAGTAATATTTATAATACGAGTAGGATGAGAATTGATAGTATTTTTGCTGGTCGAGAGTGAAGATTGACTAACGTCAGATAATTAATTCAATAATTATACAAAATATTTTTTTTTGTAATTATTTTGATTTATTTATAATAATGACGAAGTAATATTTATAATACGAGTACGACGAGAATTGATAGAATTTTTGCTGGTCGACAATGAAAATTGAGTAACGTCAGATAATTAATCCAATAATTATACAAAATTTTTTTTTGTAATTATTTTGATTTATTTATAATAATGACGAAGTAATATTTATAATACGAGTACGACGAAGATTGATAGAATTTTTGCTGGTCGACATTGAAGATTGAGTAACGTCAGATAATTAATTCAACAATAATACAACATATTTTTTTGTAGTTATTTTCATTTATTTATAATAATGACGAAGTAATATTTATAATACGAGTACGACGAGAATTGATAGAATTTTTGCTGGTCGACAATGAAAATTGAGTAACGTCAGATAATTAATCCAATAATTATACAAAATTTTTTTTTGTAATTATTTTGATTTATTTATAACAATGACGAAGTAATATTAAAAATACGAGTAGAATGAGAATTGATAGAATTTTTACTGGTCGACAATGAAGATTGAGTAACGTCAGATAATTAATCCAACAATAATACAAAATATTTTTTTTTGTAATTATTTTGATTTATTTATAATAATGACGAAGTAATATTTAAAATACGAGTACGAAGAGAATTGATAGAATTTTTGCTGGTCTACATTGAAGATTGAGTAACGTCAGATAATTAATCCAACAATAATACAAAATATTTTTTTTTGTAATTATTTTGATTTATTTATAACAATGACGAAGTAATATTAAAAATACGAGTACAATGAGAATTGATAGAATTTTTACTGGTCGACAATGAAGATTGAGTAACGTCAGATAATTAATCCAATAATTATACAAAATATTTTTTTTTTAGTTATTTTCATTTATTTATAATAATGACGAAGTAATATTTAAAATACGAGTACAACGAGAATTGATAGAATTTTTGCTGGTCGACAGTGAAGATTGAGTAACGTCAGATAATTAATCCAATAATTATAACAAATATTTTTTTTTGTAATTATTTTGATTTATTTATAATAATGACGAAGTAATATTAAAAATACAAGTACGACAATAATTGATAGAATTTTTGCTGGTCGACATTGAAGATTGAGTAACGTCAGATAATTAATCCAATAATTATACAAAATATTTTTTTTTTGTAGTTATTTTGATTTATTTATAATAATGACGAAGTAATATTAAAAATACGAGTACAACGAGAATTGATAGAATTTTTACTGATTGACAGTAAAGATTGAGTGACGTCAGATAATTAAGTAGGAAAGAGAAAAAAGAAACATTTTTGCAGGCCGAGATTTTCGGGGTCTGAGATCCCGTAGCTTGTGGTGGGCCGACACCCGTTCTCTGTACGGACGGCCCAGCTACCTTGCCTTCGTCAACAGCCTCTATTTCACTAATGACGTACTGCACCCTTCGGCCACTTATCAAGGTATCACAAGGTCTTGCGTCTTGCATGATTTTCTATTTTTCCGTCTCTCGCGTGTGAATGACTTTTTCAAAACGCAATAAACAACGAAATCATATCTATTCATTATTGTTCATTGGCTTTTGTCTGTCTCGCAGGAATGCGTCGCAAAAAAAACAAAAATTATTCACAAATTTTACGTGTCGATTCTTTTCTGTTTCGTGTCTGTCGATGTCATGTTTCGTTCATTTCTTTTTTAATCCTCGTTCTCATTGTCACATGAAACCAAAGAATCATGAAAAATTTGTCATTCTTTACGATATTTGTGTTTTTAAACGATATTTCCTTTCGAAACGAGGACAGACGAGGACAGTGATCCCGGCAGTATGATCGTCAATGAGAAACAAATTGGTGTTAGATTCGAATCCGTGCGCAAAGTTTTCACTTCTGAAAGGGGAAATATCGTGGCGGTTGATGATTTTTCATTGAAACTGTGCGAGGGTGAAGTCACGAGCTTACTGGGACGTAACGGAGCTGGCAAAACTACGATCATGTACGTAATTCATCGATTCTAAGTATAAAAATTTGTTAAATTGAAAAAAAAAAATTTAGAATGTTTTTCTTTAAAAAAAAAATTATTTAGATTGTTTTTCTTAAAAAAAAAAAATTTTTAGAATGTTTTTCTTTTTTCAAGTAAAATGTTGACTGGAATGATGGCACCTACGAGCGGCGAGATATACTTGAACGGTGAAGAGAGTACGAAACCGGATATCGGCGTGTGTCCTCAGGACAACGTTCTCATTGGCACTCTCACCCCTCGCGAACACATGATTTTCTACGCGAAATTAAAGAGACCAACGGACGACGATGCGATGCTACAAAATGTCGAGAAGTAAGTCTGTTTTTTAATAAATTAATTTAGCAATTAATCAAAGTAATTATTTTGCAAATTTTCTTTATTTTTACATTTATAAATAAGAATTCATATTTTTATTTAGCAAATAATAAATTTAAAAGAATTTACGAAATTTTTTTATGAATATTTAGTAAATTAATCAAAATAATCATTTTTCAAAATTTTCTTTTATATTTATAAATAAGAATTAATATTTTTATTTATAAAATAATAAATTTCAAGGAATTTTCGAGAATTTTTATAAATTTTTAATAAATTTATCAAAATAATCATTTTTCAAACTTTCCTTTTATATTTATAAATAAGAATTAATATTTTTATTTAGCAAATAATAAATTTAAAAGAATTTACGAGAATTGTTTATGAATATTTAATAAATTAATCAAAATAATCATTTGTCAAAATTTCCTTTTATATTTATAAATAAGAATTAATATTTTTATTTAGCAAATAATAAATTTGAAAGAATTTACGAGAATTTTTTATGAATATTTAATAAACTAATCAAAATAATCATTTTTCAAAATTTCCTTTTATATTTATAAATAAGAATCAATATTTTTATTTATAAAATAATAAATTTGAAAGAATCCACGATCATTTTTTACAAATTTTTACTAAATCACTTTAACAATTAATCAAACTAATCAAATTTTCCGTAATTTTATACTTACAAATAAGAATTAATATTTTTATTTATAAAACAATAAATTGGAAAGAATCTTCAAGAATTTAGTTTCCCGACGAATTCTCGGGAGAGTTCAATATCGATCAATTTATACGTCTAGAATGCTCGCGTCACTGGAACTCGGTAGACAGGAGCACGAGCCGGTTAACCGTTTGTCCGGAGGTACGAAGCGTCGTCTTTGCGTTGCATTGGCATTTCTCGGTTCGCCGAAACTCGTGATACTCGACGAGCCAGGTGCCGGTGTCGATCCCGCGGCACGACGAAGAATCTGGCGTCTCATCGATCAGCATCGCGTCGACAGGACCATTTTATTATCGACCCATCACCTCGACGAGGCTGACATGCTCAGCGATACCGTCGTCGTGATGCATCGCGGAAAGATATTGTGCACCGGCTCACCACTCAGTTTAAAGATCACCTACGGTCACGGTTATTGGCTTCACGTGGAATTTCCAATCGGCGATACTCACGAGTCTCGCATCGATCGCAAGAATTTCGAAAATCTTCGTTCCATGGTCGAAAATGTCGTGCCGAATGCGACAATGACGGAGACCACCGACACCGAGCTCGTAATAACATTGCCATTTCGGGGTAAACACGGAGAGGCGAACGAGTAAGATGTTTTTAATCACAAAGTCATTTGATTTTGAAAAATAATTTTTTTTTGATGGAATTATGTAAAATGGGAATTTTTATTTTTTTTTTAATTGGAAATTTTTCTGATTAGAATTTTTCTTTTTTGTTCTTTGGATGGAAATAAAAGATTTGAAGATTTGTTTGACCTACTAACGTGGGAATAAAATCGGAGCTTCGTTTTTAATAATTCAAATGACGAATCTTTGCGCAGTATCGCGGCTGCTGCGAAAGTTCTCGAGGACAATAAAAAGAACCTGGGCTTTTCTCACATTTCCCTGGAGTCCGACTCGCTCGAGAGGGTGTTTCTGGATCTTTGTACGCGTGCCGACACGGGCAACCTTGCTGCTGTCACGGTTAGCATGGATAGTGTCGCGAGCATCGGGTCCATAGGTAAGAAAACAAAATTTGAATTTTTTTTTCAAATATTTTCAAGAATTTTGATAAAAAATTTGTATTTAAAAAAAATTCAATTATTTTTATTATTTATAATCGAGGTTCGATCAAAACAATAAATTTTCAAAATTTCCTTTTGTATTTATATTTGTAAATAAGAATTAATATTTTTATTTATAAAATAATAAATTTGGAAGAATTTTCGAGAATATTTTTTCAATTTTTAACAAATTGATTTAACAATTAATCATTTCTCAAAATTTCATTTTATCTTTATAAACAAGAATTAATATTTTTATTTATAAAATAATAAATTTGGAAGAATCTTCGAGAATATTTTTAAAATTTTTAACAAATTAATTTAACAATTAATCATTTCTCAAAATTTCATTTTATCTTTATAAACAACAATTAATATTTTTATTTATAAATTACTAAATTTGGAAGAATTTTCGAGAACATTTTGTAATTTTTTAACAAATTAATTTAACAATTAATCGAAACAATCATTTTTCAAAATTCCCTTTTATATTTATAAATAAGAATTAATATTCTACAAGAACAAACATTGTCGAGAATTTAGAAAAAAAAAATATCAAATTAAAAAAAAAATTCAATATTATTATTTTTATTATCAATAACCGAGGTTCGAGTGCGTTTGTAGGTTTCACCGTGCCAACGGACGAAGTGGATTTGATGATAGGAGAATCACCAGGAAGGCCAAAGCCTCTGAGACAGGCAGGAGCTTTGTTAAAGAAAAGATTGTGGCATTTCGCGAGAGACTGGAGATCACCTTTGGCTACTTTGATCCTGCCAACGATGTTCGTTGCAGTCGCTATGGGTTTCTCCCTGATAAGACCGCCTTCCGGAGACGAGCCACCTCTCGATCTCAATCCCAAGCTTTACGACACTCATCCGACCTACTTTTACAGGTAAAACAAAAAAAAAAAAACAAAAAAGAAGATAATATCAACGAAGCCAATTTTTCTCGCTGTGATTAAATTTTTGATATCTATTTATAAGAAATAAAAGAAAATAATTAGAAACTTTTTACTCGCAGTATCGACAATGGAAGCGATTCATTTTTACAACACGTTTCTCTGCAATTGCACGATCGTTTCGGTGGCGATTACGCCGGTGCCTGGCAGACTCACCCAAACGTGAGTCACAAGGGGGTTGTGTTATAAATATTTAAAAACCGGCCCGAAATTACGTGATCTAACAGAGATCTTGGTCGTCGTGAATTTTTTAGGACACTGGAATATGCGAGTGTACCGAGGGTCAACAGATTTGTCACGGCGTATCCAAGGCTGTCGAGGGACTTTATCAGACTCTACCGGGACGTCCTACCCTCGATTGGATAGTCTCGACGTTTCACGAATATATCGAAAAAAGGTAAAAGATCAGAACAAAAAAACAGGAAAGATATAATAAAGTAAAATATCGAAAAAAGATTAAATTAATATTAAAAATGTGTTGACTAATTAAATTAATTAGCGAACGATTCGTTCGATCGATAATTTTTCTTCTTTTTAAATTTTGTTCTGGATTATGTAATATTTGAATTAGATACGGTGGTTGGTTAAAAACAAAACAAAAAAACAAAAAAAAAAACAAAGTAAAATAACTGAAAGAGATGAAATTAATTTAAAAAATGTGTTCACTAGTTAAATTAATTCGCGAACGATTCGTTCGATCGATAATTTTTCTTCTTTTTTAATTTTGTTCTCGATTATATAATATTTTAATTAGATACGGTGGTTGATCGAAAAGATAACAAAGAACAAAAAGATCAAAGTAAAATAACTAAAAGAGATGAAAATAATTTAAAAAATATGTTCACTAATTAAATTAATTGGCGAACGATTCGTTCGATCGATAATTTTCTTTTTTTTTTAATTTTGTTCTCGATTATATAATATTATAATTAGATACGGTGGTTGATCGAAAAGATAACAAAGAACACAAAGATCAAAGTAAAATAACTAAAAGAGATGAAAATAATTTAAAAAATATGTTCACTAATTAAATTAATTCACGAAAAATGTGTTCGATCAATAATTTTTCTTCGTTTTAAATTTTGTGCTTGATTATGTAATATTTTAATTAGATACGGTGATTGGTTGAAAACATAAAAAAAAAACAAAAAAAAACAAAGTAAAATAACTAAAAGAGATGAAATTAATTTAAAAAATGTGTTCACTAATTAAATTAATTCGCGAACGATTTGTTCGATCAATAATTTTTCTTCGTTTTAAATTTTGTGCTTGATTATGTAATATTTTAATTAGATACGGTGGTTGGTTGAAAACATAAAAAAAAAACAAAAAAAAACAAAGTACAATAACTGAAACAGATGAAATTCATTTAACAAATGAACCTTCACTAATTAAATTAATTGGCGAACAATTCGTTCGATCGATCATTTCTCTTCTTTTTTAATTTCATTCTCGATTGTATAATATTTTAATTAGATACGGCGGTTGGTCGTTATCGCACGCGAACGACGATCCTCTTTTCGTCGTGTGGTACAACAACAAGGGATATCACGCGCTACCGGCTTATCTGAACGCGCTCAACGAAGCTATTTTACGAGCCTCGGGAATATCAGGACACTTAACGACCCTGAATCATCCCCTAAAACTCTCGAGTGATCAACTGAATCGCACGACACTGTGAGTCCATTTAATTACATTCTCCATTAACGTTTTATTATTAGAAATGACAATTTACTTCTTCGAATAATTAGGAAAAACTATTTTCTCCTGGGATCAGAAAATGGCGAAGATATAAAAAAACATCGAGTCACGTCTTTCGCGAAACGTGCGACCATTCGATGTTCGTAATCCGCCATTTTCTTCCCAGATAAATCAACGATAAATCGAACACCGATAAAAATGCATTTTATATCACGCGTGAGAAAAATTTCTCTCACGTGTTACGTGGAAACGTACGAGGGTAGTTTTTTCCTGGAAAAAAAGAAAAAGAAAAAGAAAAGAAAAGAAACAAACTACCAAAAGTCAGGGGACTCATCGTTCGGTGAAATCTCATTGTAGATGGCGTTTCGCGCGCAAGAGCGACTCTTCTCTTAGTTCTAATGAATCCCGGGTGTCTCGTTCGGTCGCGAGAAAAGACGCGGAGAAAAGCGTGCAACGAAAAGAGAAGAAAACAAAACGAGGAAAGAGGAAAAAGTGAAGAAAAGAGACGAAGGAAAACGACGCGAAAGATGAACGAAGCGGAAAGAAAGGGTCGCAGACCGCACATTTGTGCAACCTACGAGACTCGCTTGTCTTCCATTCTCTCCTTCTAAAAGTCCTTGTCTAATGCCACGAGACTTTTCTATATGGCCTTTTCTGTCTTGCATCGTGATTCGATAAACTTCTTTATTTCCTTCAGTCATTTCTACCCCTTCCCCCCTACTCTTTCCTTCGTGACTATTCGCGCCATATTCCATTCGATCACTATTTACTCGCCTATCTCTCTCTCCCTCCCTCTCTCCCTCTCTCCCTCCGTCTCGCCCTCTCTCTCTCTCTCTCTCTCTCTCTCTCTCTCTCTCTCTCTCTCTCTCTCTCTCTCCCTCCCTCTCTCTCTCCCTCTCTCCCTCCCTCTCTCCCTCTCTCTCTCTCTCTCTCTTTCTCTCTCTCTCTCTCCCCCTCTCTCTCTATATATATATAAAGCCAACTATACATATGTATATAATTCTATTTGGCGAAACTCGTAATTGCTTTTCGAAGTTGTTTCACGAGAACGAAGTCTTTGCATCACTAAGACCAGCTAGGAGAGGAGAGAATAATAAATTCAATATATATGTATATATATGTATTAAGGTAGGACAGAGCCCTGCAGTTACGAAGAATTTATATACGTGTCCCTTGCGCGATTCTCGAACTTAGCGAGGCGTAAAGAAAGCTTTTCTTATCACGGTCTGCGTCACTAGATTATGGGGGAAAAGAGAAAAATTTTGCACTTTTAGTGTCTGAGGGATCGATGGTAATATACATAAAATGAAATTACAAATATTCCAGGAAAAATCGTTAGAAATTTACGTAGGAATTGAAAATTATTTTTTTCATTACAAAATATTGAATATTATTTTTTTTTATTATAACGATCGATTTTTGATGAATTTTTGTTTTTGTTTTGTTAAATTTCTTTTTATGTCTTGTAGATTGCAGCATGTGGCAGACGTAGGCGTAGCTCTCGTTATGCTGATAGCGTTTAGTCTGGTCGCTGCTCAGGGAGCTGGCGAATTGGTGAGGGAGAGATTGTCGGAGGAGAAGAGAATTTTGTATCTCGCGGGTGTACACCCGGTGACGTACTGGACGACAGCTTTAATCTGGGATTTCTTGGTGAGCCGCTGATACGTTTTATACAAACTCTGTATATATATATATATAGATTTAAAACAGGCGAGACTCGCGAAGTTTTCGCGATATCCGGCGTTTTGGTATTCTGGATGTTTGCCCATCGCGATTGCGCCGAACGATAGAGAAATTGTTCTAGCTAGTCAAACGATTTCCGGTCAGTCGGGCAAAGGTCATCGAAACTGGTAAAAACCGTTTCGAACCGAGTCAAGCTCGAAAGTTTGCATCGATGACGAAATCGGCCCCGGGGATAAACCTGTCGTAACCGTCAATCTCATTAATCAATCAACGCCATAGACCGAGAGACAAACTACGATAAGAACAAAAGTGGCAAAAGTATATGTGGAGCGCGAGTTTTCATCCCCCCCTCTCTTTCTACATATATATAATATAATATAAAATAATATAAAATATTATATTATAATATATTATATTATATATTATTTTATAATATAATATAATATAATATAATATAATATAATATAATATAATATAATATAATATAATATAATATAATATAATATAATATAATATAATATAATATAATATAATATAATATAATATAATATAATATAATATAATATAATATAATATATTATATACTATTTTATAATATAATATAATATAATATAATATAATATGTTATAATATATTAAAGTATAATATTATTATATTATAATATATTATAATATATTATAATATATTATAATATATATATATAATTCTAACTATAAATATATAGATCGGTTGTACCCCTTCGACCTACATATACATATATAGATCGAACATTTCGATATACGAGAATTGCACAAGATTTCGAATCGACAAAGACGCGATCGCGCTCTTTCTCTCCCATTGTCGAATAAACCTTGTCCTTTTCTTCATCGTCGTACGGCCAAACGGTCGATGGCGTATCGCCAGAAAGCAAAAATCTTGGCAAGCCAAGGATCAAGCTGTGTGCAGTCTCGTGGGACAAATCTCGATGTAGGCAAACGAAAGAGAGAAAGAGATTGACGTTTCGGAAACGATGCCACGAGGCCGATAATACCAAACTTATAAAGCTCTTACGATTTTCTTATGTTTACTTTATTCCCTTTTTTCTGTTTTTTTTTTTTTTTATTTTTTTTTTATTTTGGCAATTCTCCTTCAGGTGTTCGCAGGCTCGATAATTCTCGCTGTGATCGTCTTCGAAATATTTGGACTCTCGTCGTACGTCGCGCGTGACAATCTCGCTGGAGTCTGCCTCGTTCTCGTTTTATTCGCGTGAGTTGCAATTTTTTAAATAATTTTAATTTCTATTTCAATTTAGTAAAAAATTGTAATTTTTAATTATTTATTTTTTTTAATTTTATTTTCTCTCGAACAGCTGGGCAGCGATACCCTTTACTCATTTGATGGAAAAAGCTTTCGACGACTCGTCCCTCTCGAACATGGTACTTTTTTGTCTGAACACGTTCGTTGGAGTCGCGTGTCTCGCGACGATATTGGTCATCGATATTCTCGGCAAGAGTCAAACCGCGAAAGATACGAGAAATTTTTTGCATCACGCACTTTTGATCTTCCCTCAATACGCTTTGGGCGATGCACTCGTCGAGATAACGAGAAACGACATAACCGCCGAGTTGCTAGAAAAATTCGAAATGGACACGTACAAATCGCCATTGGGTTGGGACCTTCTCGGACTTCACTACGTCATCCTTTTCGTTGTTGGTGTCGTTTTTTACATCGCTAATCTGACGATCGAGTGCGGCGTTTTACCCAACTGGCCGAGAAACGGGTGAGAGATAAGATTAAAATTAATTCTTCTCTATAAATAAATTTTAAAAAAGTAGAAAAAAATTACGAAATTTTAAACTTAATTTAACTATTTTTATACTATTATTATTATTTTATTATATTGTTAATATAATATAATATTATTATTATATTATAAATAAAAAATAAAACAAATTATAATAATAAAACAATAATAATAAATAATAATAGTAAACAATAATATTTTTTATTTATAATATAATAATAATATAATAACAATAATAATATATTATATTTATTATATTATAATATAATAATAATAATATATTATATTTGATATATTATAATATAATAATAATAATAATATATTATATTTATTATATTAAAAATTTATAATATAATAAATATAATATATTATTATTATTATATCATAAATAAAAATAAAAAAATTAAAAAATTTTCAATACGAAATTTTCAACTAATTTTTGCTTGTCGATGTTTTTTTTTCGCAGATACGTGTACGAGAATGTGCAAGAGGACGAGGACGTCGTAAGGGAGAGAATTCGCGTGGAGAACGGGGGTAGTAACGATGCGATAAAGGCGGTACGCCTGAGAAAGGAATACAGAAGCGTTTACGGTAAGAATGTCGCGGTACAGAATTTGAGCTTTGGCGTCGAGCCGGGCAATTGTTTCGGGCTTTTGGGTGTCAATGGCGCAGGCAAAAGCTCGACCTTTCGCATGTTGACCACGGAAATGCGTCCTACATCGGGTGAGATTGTACTCAAGGGTCGGTCCATCGGCAACGGGCCACTTTGTAACGGTGAGATGGGTTACTGTCCTCAGAACGACGCTCTAGACGGTTTTCTTACGCCCCATCAGTGTCTCACCGTTCACGGAGAAATTTGTGGTCTCGATGACGTACCGAGGGTAACTTATCGACATTCTTTCTCAACAAACAAAAAAACACTTTTTTCAAGATTTCCTTGCTAATTTTTCTACCAATTATTTTCTTTCAGGCCGTCGAATCGATGCTGAAACGTTTCGATTTGATAAAATACAGTCATCAGATGGTCAGCAGTCTCAGTGGCGGTAACAAGAGAAAATTGTGCGCGGCCATAAGTGTCATGGCGCCTGTCTCTGTTGTTCTCATGGACGAACCAACGAGGTAAAATCGATTGTTTACATCATTCGATTAATTTATCGATCGATAAATCGTTCTAATTACAATTCATTCCAACAAAATGTTCGATAGTGGTATGGATCCCGCTTCGAAGGAACTAGTCGCCCGAGCTGTGCGTCTCGTCACCAGAGGGGGTGGTTCCGTGATAATGACGTCTCACAGCGTCGCCGAGTGCGAAAATCTCTGCAATCGTGTTGGTATACTCGCTAAAGCTGGATTGCGTTGCATCGGTACTGTCCAACACCTCAAGCACAAGTACGTCGTTTCCATTAATTATAAAAAAAAGGAACAATTACAACCCCTCTCTTCCACCCTCTTTTGCACCTTTTGGTTCCCTCTCGTGGAATCGATTTTTATTTTTCCAACGTGACTTCGTCGATGCATGGTTGAGTGAATCGAGGGAAAATGTTCGAGAGAGAATGGTAAATTGTGATGACGATACCAACGTGTCCCGTTAAACTATATATACGAGCCGTTATCCAACGTTGGATATTCCGTTGGTTTCTACCAACCTTCGCGAGGCAATTAAAATGCACGAGGTAAAATTAATCCATACGACGTTTACGCGCATATTTTTACCCTCATAATTGCTCGGTTTGTCGGTGACTATTAATTGAGCATTAATATTCGAGCGAGAATTTACATTGGTGCTTATAGTAGGTCGACTAAATAAATAAATGTATATATATATATATATACATATTTCAGAGAAAGTAAAAAATAGAAAAATCTCCCTCTTTTCCACAAAGTGCTCACTCAACGATGCATTATTAATTTTTTTATTTTAATTTTTCATCGGTTCGTGGATCTCGATGCTCACACCCCCGAGTTTATAAAAATTCAACATCCATAACGAATTTTTTCATTTTTGCTTTATCGCGCGCTTTATCCAAAGCCAAGCGCGGTGACACGGAACGAATCGTGAACGAGAATGAGAAAGATCAGCGCGGTTGAATTTTTTTTTAGATTTTTTTTTTCATTTTTACAACCCCTATTATTGACCTTTGAAGGGATGGGGAGGGAGAGATAAAATGTATGGGAAAACGAATTGAATGCTACGCGTGTGTGGCAGTACGTGGTATGTGATCACATCGAGTAGTCCCTTTTCCCTATACATCCTCATACGCTCCTCTCGTGCTAGTTTAACGTCTACCCAACGGTTTCCTGCTACGCTTTGAAATGGCTTTTTAAAGTTCCGGGGAGCTTTGCTAAATAAATGCCCCGTGGGATTGGCCTCGTATGAACCTTCGACGGACTTTTTCCTCTTACGTGTTCGGGAAGTTTAACCATCTCGCGATAAAAGTGATATCGTTCTCGGTACGTATGGAAAAAAAAGGAGAAGGGCGAGGAAAATCAAGTAGTACGAACTTATTTCGGTCAGACGCGTTCAAACGCGAGAATATTGCAATAAATTCGACTCTACGAATTCGAAATAAAATGAAACAGAGCAAAATAAGATTCGATGAATTCTTTATCGACTCAAAGACACACGATAATAATTTTTTTCAAAAGTAATTCTCGACAGCAACGAGTCTGAATAAATTTTGACAAAAAATGTTGACCTTTATTTTTTTTTATCTTTTTTTAAAGTTTTCAAGAAACTGTTAAGTCCAACGACACGAACCCTTTCGGAAAATTATACCTGTCGAGCACGGTAACGGATATAGCCCCTCGTTTACCAAACCGACGTTGCCATAGAGAAGATGGAGCTAGATAGAGGAGATATTAGCGTGATAGCCCGAAAAGAGAAGATAAGAGACGCGCGAGCTTACACGATGGAGGGAAGGTGGGAAAAGCTCGACCGAGGTTATACGAGGAGAATTTTGGTGCGGAGAGAACACGAGAAGCAGAGAGAGAGAGAAGGGGGGGGGGAGAGCCCACTTATACTCTTGCTATTTACTCTAATTGAGATACATTACGTCCTGCCACCCTCGCGAGATATAACACCCCTAGCACCTTCTATCTCTTTCTCTCTCTCTCTCTCTCCCTCCCTCTCTCTCTCACACACACCCTTGCAGGCTTTTCGCGTTGTAATGTTCGCGTGCTCCCGCCGTTGGGACACTGCGACTGGCTAGGAATAACGTACGGCACCATAAATATTTGAGTTCGCCCGGAGCGCATCGCACCGTGGTTCTGTTCTATATACCTGTGGAAAACCGACGTCGTATCATCGGGCACTCTCCGAGCCAGAAATTTGATCAGACTGAGATTTGGCCCGGATCGAGCGTGGCGTGAAACGCGGACCGGATCAAGGGCGGTTAGATCGGATCCGGTTCTGATCCGGTACTTAATCTGGCTTCGATTTTAGCCGGATCACGACTGGGTATGGATTAGAGAATTGCATTGGATTCATAGGGTTAGCTCGAATGGGGAGACGGTAAAAGGAATTTAAAAATCGTGATAAAAAAGTGTAAGGGATATGGAAAAATTCTGAAAAATTGACTATTTGGTTTTGAACATATCTGAAAAGTCATTAAAAAATCGTAATATAACGAAGGGAATTTTGTAGCTTGAAAAGTTGGAAATCGATTGCACGCGGGCACGTGACTAATATTCCTTTTTTTTTGACAAAGATTGAAATCAAAATTTTTCAATAATAGAATTGTTCAATAATAAAATTCTTTAATAAAAACATTTTTCAATAAGAAAAATGTTTCATCGTGGATTTTCGATCATCGAGCAGTTATTAATGTTTTCAATAATAAACTCAATCAAAATTTTTCAATAATAAAATTCTTCAATAAAAACATTTTTCAATAAGAAAAACGTTTCATCGTGGATTTTCGATCATCGAGCAGTTATTAGTTTTGTCAATAATAAAATTCAATCAAAATTTTTCAACAATAAAATTGTTCAATAATAAAATTCTTCAATAAAAGCATCTTTCAATAAGAAAAACGTTTCATCGTGGATTTTCGATCATCGAACAGTTATTAGTTTTTTCAAAAATTCAATAATCATAAAAAAATGTTCATCTTTATCGATCACACGTCTTATCGATGTCCGATTCGACCCTTTTGAAACGTCTGGCAGCCTGATTAATTCTCCGCTCGGATCTCTATCCTGACACTCCGGCGAGACTTCAATGCGCTTGTCCCACTATCGCAAAAGTAAATCTTTCTTCCACCTCTTTTCTACGTTCGGAAGGATGAAAGCTCTATATCTTCGGATTTTCTACAGCCATATCGCACCCGCAAGGGAAAAAGAAACTGGATTTATTAGACGCGATAAATTCCTTTTCAATCGAATGAAATTTCTCGTCCTTGAACAACATTTTATTCGATCGAATCGATCTTCGTCCCATAAAAATGAATTTCCAAAAAATATTTACCCCAATTATTAAAATCGTTGTACTAATTTTTAATAATCCATTTCGCAGATTCGGAGAAGGTTACGTAGCGTTCTTGAGATTCCCATCGCCGGTATCGCAGAAGGATCTCAAGGAAGCGATCGCGAGGCATCTGTCAACGGCTCTCGTTTCTTCGAGACAGGCGATGGCGGCGCGTTTGCTCGTGCCTCGAGCGACCGAGGTGACCTTGAGCTCGACCTTCACTCGAGTGAAACAACTCGCCGAAGAGCTCAAGGCCACGGACTTCACCCTGACGCAGAGTTCCTTGGACCAGGTGAGCTCATTAATTCTAGAAGCTTTCCAAATTTCGAATTCCTCGAAAGGTCGAAGAGGTCAAAAAAAAAAAACAATGATCCACTCTCGACCCATGATGGTCGCTCGCAATCGACGCCCTTTCTTCGACCTCCTCGAGCAACATAAATTTACAGAATACGACGTGCGCATTACAACCCCTCTAGGACATGGAATTCTATCTCTTCGTCCTTTTACCCTCGCATCCCTCGACAAACATCGTTCCTGTCTTTGAGCTTCTGTCTCGCCCTACCTCTACTCCATCCCACGCGCACACACAAAGTTGGAACGGATCGTACGTCACGTTTCGAGAGGGTCATTCATCTCGGCTTCGGGTTCGAAGCTTAACCGTTAGAAAGCCTCGTACGTGTGTCTATGTGAGGTATAGGAGGCTCCGGCACCTGGAATAGAGCTTTCGTGCCAGTTGCTCATATCCCAGGCGAGCTTGCAGATATAACTGCCGTTTCTAAGGTCGTGTCTGCAGCAGATGATGTACAGCGACGTACAGCGGGTATATCGAGAACTTGAGAAAGGAGGGGATAGGAGAAGAAGGGGAGGGGGTGGGGCTGCTGCTTATGCTCACGAAGGAGAAAGGCGAGGGGGTTGCAAGCTCTGCAGTATAGCTATTATTACTTCTCTCTCCTTCTCTCTCTCTCTCTCTCCCATACACGCTCTCGCTCGTATTAACGTTCTATATCCCATGGGATATTAATGGATGCGCCTCCATCGTCGTCGTTTCCGAGAGAGCCAGCGTGTATACCAAGCGTCGACCGAAGGGTAGGTGAATAAGGGGGGGATGAAAGCTCACACAGCAGCAGAGACGTCGACGTCGAAACCACCGGCGACCGTTTCATCCCTGTCGTTCTACCGTCCTGTATGACAGAATATATATTCGATGAAATTCGTGGACGGTGAAGCTGACAACCCCCTCAGGATTTTAGATGGCGAAACGTCCGGACGTTTGATCAACTTTACCGCAAAGACGGAGCTTTATGCGTGCATGTATCATAGCCCGACGGGGCACCAATAAACCCACCGACGCCTGGCGAGTAACAGGGTCGAGGAGGCAGTAGGGGGTGGGAGGGGGTAAAAGGGGTTAGTTTATCCCGCGTATTAGTCCCTCTCACCGGATCTCGCGGCACCTTGCTTCGTTATGCGAAATATCCTTCGCTCGGTGAAGAGAGTGAATATACAACGTCAAAAGCTCTCTCTCTCTCTCTCTCTCTCGCGTGTTTACTCTTCATCAAGTGGCGCCACCTGTGCGCCACGAATCGTCCACTTCGAGGCCGCACGAAGGAACGTACATCAGCGGTTTTAGCTCTATGGGGTAAAGGGAAGGGGGTTGAAATGTATTTCTTTTCTTTTTCGTCTTCTTTTTTCTTCAATTTTTTTTTGGGGGAACGGGGGAGATAGGAGTTTTGATAAACGAGATCGGAGAGCCCGGTGATTTATTCTTTCCTCGAAGATCTCGTGACTTGATTATCTCGTAATTAAACAAATTTTATGATTTCGAGGGTCGGATTCGACGCGGATTGTAACTTTTTTCGCGATGTATTTGTAAAGTGTTACGTTTTCTACACAAACGGTTGTGAGATTTATCGTTACGTAAGAGAGCCATTTATCGTTCTTTCTCGTATTTCAATTTTCTTTCTCTCTCCCTCTCTCTCTCTCTCTCTCTCTCGTATTAAATCGAGAGAGGGTCAAAAAGGGAGTCTGGAGTTGAAAGACGGAAGTAATACGCGTATATCGATACATATATATTGCTCTTTTATACAGAGACTACTTTGAGCATATACGGTACGTATGGATCGAGTGAGTCGTCGAAACGAAGGGGAGTTTGAGAGCTCGAATTCGAGCAATCGCTTATCGTATGAGGGATAAAAAGGGCGAACAGAGAGAGAGAGAGAGAAAGAGAGAAAGAGATGGAAACTCCTATAGTACTAAAGTGGCGAAGGGACCTGTAAAAGAAAAAAAACAAATACTTATATAGGTATACAGGGTGAAATTTATAAGGTTGTAACAGGCTTTATTCTAAGGTAGATGAGATCATTACAAACAAAAGTTGCAAATATACATTGGGGATATTTTTAATAGTTTACGAGATATCAATGTTTAAAGTTGGTCCAATCAGAGCGCGCCGAGAAGCTTAGGAGCCGCCCACTCCCGCCCTAGCCGTAGAGATAGCACAGTGTAGGGCGTTATATTTGGGGTTGCAGAATTCAGAGCAGTCAATTTTATTTATTATATTATTACGCAGTCATTTTTATTTCTCGGACATTGGCTGCTAGGGCGGGGAGTGGGCGGCTCTAACGCTTCTCAGCGCGCTCTGATTGGACCATCTTAGAAAATGTATATCTCGTAAACTATTAAAAATATTCCTCATGTACATTTGCAACTTTTGTTTATAATACTCCCATCTACCTTAAAATAAAGCCTGTGACACTTTATGAAATTCACCCTGTATATTGATATATCGCATCTCAGTAGATCGACCAGTTGCGAAACAAACAGCAAAACGCGTGGACGTGAAGAGATCGATCGATCGTCGAACACGAGGGGTTGAAATGAACGAGAGAGGTAATATTGCTCACGTCGCACCCTCGACGGGTTGTACGGTCTCGCAATCTCGGATCCCTCTCTCTCTTTTCTCTACATAGGTACGAGAAAACGCGACTAGTCGAGACAGAAGAGGCGCACGAACTCTTATCGCAATTACCGCGTCGCTCTCGGTACTTTACTCCGTCTTCCTCTCTACTCGTTCCCTCGCGATTTTTTTTCCCCCTCGTTTTTTCCTCTTTTCCCTCACTGAGAGCAATCCCTCCTCCCCCGTTCGCTCGCTTAACCAGGCCGAATCGATTTGGAGTTACAGGGTGGGATGAGTAAGAGCTCGCACGTGACGCAAATTTTCTCTCTCCCTCTTTTTATTCCTTGTTTTTTTTTCTTTCTTTTTCCTTTTGTCTCACCTCCCTCTCCCTCTTCGGCCTTCTTTTACGCCACTTTTTCGATGTCGCTCTCGGTGACGTTCCCCCTCCTCCTCCTCCTCCTCGTCACTATCTCTCGCTACCCGCGAAAACGCGTATAAAATCTTCTCGTGTATACGCAAAACGTGCTGTCCGGTCGTTAAGAAACTTCCGAGATTTTTATGGCGGTTTTTTGTTTCAACCCCCTACACTTCCTCGCTTGCACCCTTCTCTATACATCCTTCTTTTTCTCATTCTGCTTGCTCTTTCGGAACGAACAAAAAAGAAACAGTTAAAAAAAGAAAAAAAAACCATCCCTTATTACGTCGCAGCCTCGGGTGTGCGGTCACGTATTGTTGCGAGAAACGTGAAAAGAATATCGAGTTTCCTATTTTTTCTTTTGTTTCTACTTTCCTTTTTATGCGAGTTTTATAATTTATGATTCGGGGAAGGAAATTACGATTAAGTGACAAATATGCGTTTTCGTAATGGAGTTTTATTTAATGTTTTTTCTTTTGTTTCTGTTTTCTTTGATTTTGATTTCGTTACTATTTTCTTTTTCATCGAACAGGTACTCGTCAACTTTTCCGAGGAATTGGAGGACGACACTCTCGATGCTCGCTACGGACAGAGGAGCAGGGCAGTGCCTAATACTTACACGAATATTCAGGACACGATACATATGGAAACGTTTTGAGGAAAAACGAAAAATGAAAAAGAAACGAAAGAGATAAAAATGTAAACGGTGATATATTTTATACATAATGTAAGATTTTTTTTTTTTAATTACTGATAAGCGCGTGTGCGAGCGTATTTTTGTTCATTATTATTTTTTTGGATCGACAGGAACTACTCGAAACTTCCTCGCATCTGTGTGTCGATTGAATCGATCAAATTTTTATAAATATATATATACAGTTTTGTGTGCGCGCGCGCGCGTGTGTGTGTGTGTGTGTGTGTGTGTGTGTGTGTGTGTGTGTGTGTGTGTGTGTGTGTTTGTCTCGTTGTGTAAGATTTATGAAAGTGTTGTATTTTGAAATATCGTTTGAATCTTCGTGTTGACAATTAACGAGAAAAGAAGAAGAAACAGGCTAGAGCCGAATTCTGAATCGTTCGAGAGTTTGAGAAAATTGTGTGTTCTTTTTTGTTTCGTATCGTTCTCGTCTCTTCTTGTTGTGTTTTTTTTTAAATCGAGACTGGCGGATCATTACAGGAATAAATTTTTTAAGATAAGATTGCAAATTAATTCCTTAATTTTCTTTTATTAGACTAAGATTGAGACGTGTAGAAAATAAATGTGAGAAATAAAAATGACGATTTGCTGTGAAAATAAAAAAAAAGAAGAAGAAGTGTCAAAATAACTCGATGCATGACGACAGTGGACGAAGTGGAGGAGCAATGAGTGTTGGTTGAAAAATGCCACGTGGTCGTTTCAACTCGCCGAGAGGTAGACGCGTCTCGTGACGTAACGACAGTTCGAAAAATAGAACGTACCAATATCGTTCGAGGAGCAAAAGAGAGAGAGAGAGAGAGAGAGGCAGACAAAGACAGAGAGAGAGAGAGAGAGAGAGAGTGAGTGAGAGAGAGAGAGAGAGAGAGAGAGAGAGAGAGAGAGAGAGAGAGAGAGAGAGAGAGAGAGAGAGAGAGAGAGAGAGAGAGAGGCAGACAAAGACAGAAATAGAGAGAGAGAGAGAGAAAAATGGAGGAAAAGTGTTGTACAAAATGGTCGAAGCATTCCGGGACGGCGCGCGTAACGAAAGAGCGCGAGACGCCGATTTCTCGTAGAACGATTCACGAGTAGCGAGCGCGGATGTCCGAGGGAATGCCGAGGCGAGTAATAATATCTATATAGAAGGCCGAGAACGTCTCTCCCTGTTATAAATAAGTTTGAGAATAGCCATGTCGCGTGAACCGAGAAGATCCCGCACTACGGAAGTTTCCTAGACGGCGTGTCATATCTCACAGTGTCAAGAAGGGGAAGATGAAGGAGGGAGGGGGTGAGAGAGGGTGAGAGACCATGAGGTAGTGAGACAAGGGATGAAGATATAGACTTATATACAAAACATAAAGTAAAATCGATACAATTCTCTTAGCTCGCTTTATCAAACATCTCGGTGACGTTTGAAGGGTGGCTGTCATAAGAATTGACGAGAGGAGAGATTTGGGTCTGACGCGGTCGGCAAAAACGCTCGGATAAGTCGAGAAAGCACCCTTCGAAGGGTTCCTCGATTTATCCGGCATTACGGAGAAACCCTTAGAGAACTCGATTTTCTTTTCCCTCTCTTGTTTTTTTACGCTAGGTTTCTCATCGCATCGGCACAGTGTTTTTGGGATTCAACCTCAAATTGTTTAGTAAGTAATGTTATTTGTTATTCGAGGATATTTTTCGTGTAGAAAATTCAGTTGCAATAATTCGATTTTAATTCGATTGAGAATTGAACGATTGTTATTATTATTGTTATTTATTCGAGGATATTTTTGTGCAGAAAATTCAGTTTTAATAATACGATTTTTATTCGATTAAGACTGGAACGATTATTATTATTATTATTATTATTATTATTATTTATACGAGGATATTTTTGTGCAGAAAATTCAGTTGTAATAATTCGATTTTTATTCCATTAATAATTGAATGATTATTATTATTATTATTATTATTATTATTATTATTATTTTTGTATAGAAAATTCAGTCGATTCAGTCGAAAATTCGATTTTTATTCGATTGAGATTTGAACGATTATTATTATTATTTATTTGAGGATATTTTTGTGCAGAGAATTCAGTTGTAATAATTCGATTTTTATGTGATTGAGAATTGAACTATTATTATTATTATTATTATTATTATTATTATTATTATTATTTATTATTATTGGAGGATATTTCTTGCATAGAAAATTTAGTTGTCATAATTCGATTTTTATTCCATTAATAATTGAACGATTATTATTATTATTATTATTATTATTATTATTATTATTATTATTATTATTATTATTATTATTATTATTTTATTTTGCATAGAAAATTCAGTCGATTCAGTCGAAAATTCGATTTTTATTCGATTGAGAATTGAACGATTATTATTATTTATCATCATCATCATCATTATTATTATTATTATTATTATTATCATTAATTGCTCGAGGATATTTTCGTGTACAAAATTCAGTTGTAATAATTTGATTTTTATTCGTTTGAAAATTGAAAGATTAATATTATTATTATTATTATTATCAATATTATTGGTATTATCGAACGAAGCTCTATACTGAAAACATATAGAAGCGTATACAGTTGGCTATAGAGTTTTAGGCGAAAGACCGATAGACGAGTTGCGTTCCACGAGAACGCGTTCGCCACGACCTGAAAGTTTAATCGAACAGAGACCGCGGGAGCCACTCGCTTCGCCGCTTTTTTTTTCCTCCGATAAGAAACGTTTCCATCTTCTCCTTTTCCCTCTGGCTGTGTGTATATGTTTGTACGTGTTTTTCCCTCGTTTCATTCCCTTATTTTTATTTCTCATTCAACGATACATTTTCTTTCTCCCTAACTTCACTCTCGTTCCAACACCATCGGACGAGATTTCGATCTTTCTTAAGTTAAAAATTTCAAACTTTCGCGTTGGAAAGTTTTGGCCCAATAATGATGTACGAGACGGTGCCTGGGTTACGAATATCCTCCGCTACGCACGTCACGATCCACTACGCGTCATTCCGCCCCGTTTATTTGCGTCATAGTTTCGTCATCTTTATAACGAGCAATATACATAGATATACATCATTTATTCTCATCTCTCTAATATATATATTTATATTTTGATCTATATATATATATATATATTATAGACAATATACATAGATATACATAATTTATTCTTATCTCTCTCATATATATATTTATATTTTGATATATATATATATATATATATATATATCAATATATATTTCATATATATCATAACATATATATATATATATATATATATATATATATATATATAGATATATCATAATATATCTCATATATATCATAACATATATATATATAGATATATCATACTATATCTCATATATATATTTATATTTTATAATAATTTATTAAATATAAATATATATATGAGAGAGATAAGAATAAATTATGTATATATATATATATATATATATATATATATATATATATACATAATTTATATATATATATATATATATATATATATATATATACACATAATTTATTCTTATCTCTCTCATATATATATTTATATTTTAATATATATATATGAGATATATTATCAATATATATATATATATATATATATAGATCAAAGGGGAAGGGAGAGAGAGAGAGAGAGATAAGAATAAATTCAACTTTTGTTTCATAGGCAGTTCTAGAGGATGTTTGGTACGCAAAAATTCGCTTTATATTTAGCTCGAGAAACTTGGCGATGATTATGGCTACAAAGATGATACACGCGCGTCGCGAGTTTGGCTAATGACTACACTCTCTCTCTCTCTCTCTCTCTCTCTCTCTCTCTCTCTCTCTCTCTCTCTCTCTCTCACTAGCTTTTAAGAGCCGTGGCAAAATTGATACGTTTGCCACAAGTGAAAATATCGTCTTCTAAATACTTTGAAAAGCTTTTTAACTCGTGATTTATGAAATTACCCCCCGGACTGCCTACGAAAATAATAACAGAAAACGAATTTCCTTCCAATTTATCCAACCCAAATTTCACGCAAATCACAAAAACGTAAGAAAGTTTGATGAAAAAAAAAGTTAATTTATTATCCTTCGTGGTTTTCAATTTTTTTCTTCTTTCTTTCATTATTCGTTATGAATTCCAACGTTATTTCAGTTGTCATCAAGATTTTTTCGCTGTAGCAATTTTCACAACCCCATTCACGATTCTATTTCTCTACCTCGGTCCGTTTCTACTATGTTTTTATAGATTTATTCTTTTTTTTTTCTTTCGTCTCTCGAAATCTCGCGACCCTCTCAACATGATTTCTGTTCTTATTATTATTATTATCATTCTTCTTCTTCTTCTTCTTAGCTCGGCCTTCGACGATGGGTGGGTGGGTGGGTGGGGGTAGGACGTTCTTGCGCCCCTCGTGAACAAAACGATCCTAGCCATCCCCACTCTCGTGTATTACCACTACTATTATTGCCGTTGCTCGTACAAGTAAATAATATATCTATACATATATATATACGTGTTAGTTCCATAGTTCGTTGGCGCAGCGTTAGGTGGCGGCGCTCCCGCTGCTCTCGGCGAAGATAAACTTTTATTATTGAGGTGCACGGTGGCTGGTCCAGCCGCCTCTCAACCCTCCCATGCTCTTTCTTTTTTTTTCTTCTTCTTTTTTCTCTTCTTTTTCACTCTTCCCTCCCTTCTCCCTTCCTACTCGGCACTTCCGCGCCAGTTCAATTTTCTACCTCGAAGACTTATCCATCTTCTCGTAACGCTAAAGTTTTCCTCCTATCCATCCCCACACGTTATTTCTCTTATTTTTTTACCTTTTTTTCTGTTCTTCTTTCGCTCACTCTCGTTCTTCCAGCCCCCTTTCTATTCTTCCCCTATATATATTATAGCCAACTTTCTATACTCCGGGCTTCCTTTTTTTTTTTACACGATTCTCAAAATATCGTTACATCCCTACTCCTCGAAGTACTCCAACCATAACTTTGCGCGATGAGGACTCGAGGAAACGAGGGCATTTTATATACTTCATTTTTGATCAGTTTTCAAAATTTATATACATACATATATGTCACGAATAAATAAAGAATAAATAAAGTAATAATTTAAACAAATAAATAAATATTAATATAGTTTAATAAAATTAATAAATAAAATATATAAAAAATAAATAAAACAATAATTTAAATAAATAAATAAATATTAATATAGTTTAATAAAATTAATAAATTAAATATATAAAAAATAAATAAAAATACGTTTAGAAAAAAAAGGACAAACATATTTATCGAGATTAATCGTAAGTGAAGAGATTCGTTAGTAATTGATAATTTCTTAATGAAATGAGAACGTAATCGAAGAAATTTAAGCCTTGATACCGAGGTGAGGATCAAGGTATAATCTACCTTTGAACATGCTCGTCGAATGTATATCTCTTATCGCACGAGAATCACAGTGGGTTACCTTGGAAGATTTTCGACTAACGAACTCATATATACATATATATATATATTATTATTATTATTATACTGACATCAACCCTCCTGGAGTTAACGGATATGGACCCTTGGTGTTTGTCCGCCGGTGTGATCACGGTTCGTGGCATTATATAGCAATGTTCACCATCGGCATCACCAAGTCCTTGTAGGAAATTCTCCGAGAGAGGATATCTCTGTTTCGGGGTGGCTCGAGTTTCACACACGAAGAGAGGGGGGAGGGAGGGGGGTGAAGGAGAGAGGGAGAGAGAAATTCAGGTCGCAAGAGAGCGAGAGAAGTAATCGCGTGGTATGTACAAAAGCCTTCGTTACGTCTGACGTGTATGTCTGTGCATGTGTTTGTGTGTGTGGAGAGAGGGAGGGGGTAGGGGGTTGGTACAAGATGGTGTTTACCGGCGCACCTAAATCGCTCGAGATCCCGAGACGTCGAGGATGGCTTAGCCAACATCGTCGACGAGGATACACCCTTACGTCCATATTCGTCTTTCAACCCCCATCTTCCATGTCTTTCTCTTTTTCCTATCTCCTCCATGACGCTCTCTCCCTTTCTCTCTTTGTTTCTCTGATCTCCCTGGGATTGTCTCTCCTCCACAATGTGGGCAATACAATTAGAGTAGAAATATGGCAAGAATGCATTTGTAAATAGAATTCCATTGTTCTTGGGGCGAGAAATGAGAAATATGTGTGCGGGAGATCCATAAGGGATGAAAGTCCTGGCAGGACGTCGACCTCGGTGAGAGAAAGATTTCTCTAGTAAAAATCGTGCGATTCCTTTCTCTCTCTGTTCCTCGAGAGTCCGGCTTGGCCGTGAGAAAGGGAGAAGAGAGGTTAAAGAAAAATGGTAGGGGAAAAAAAAGAAAAAAATTGCGAAAGGGATGCAAATTTTATTCGTGAATCTCGTGAGAGAGCTTTTTGCGTGTATAAGAAGGGGGTTGTTGGAATAGAACGAGTGTACGGTTGGATAGCCACTCTCGAAAGGTAAGGGAAGGTGAGAGAGAGTGAGAGGGAGAGAGAGGGTGGGAGGGAGGGAGGGAGGGGGAAAGAGATGGTGACTATAATACCAACTAAATACATATATATATATATATATGTACATGTATATATTTAAGCACATGGGGCAATAAATACGATGACATATATATGTATGTGTGTGTGTGTGTGTGTGTGTGTGTGTGTGAGGGCCTACCCTCGACGTGTATAAGTTACTGCACGAGAAACTTGAAAAAAAATCTTGCTCTAGTACAGCGAAAGAGGGACAGAGACGTGGGGTGTATAAAGTTTCGGGGGTGCGGAAAAGGGGATGATATGGGGAATAGAACGCTACAATGGTGAAAAGTCGGGAGTATAGCGGGCCAGGAATTTGTTGCTTGACAGGTGGAGAGAGAGAGAGAGCGAGAGAGAGAGAGAGAGAGAGAGAGAGAGAGAGAGAGAGAGAGAGAGAGAGAGAGAGAAATAAAGAGTAAGAGAAAGGGAGAGAGAGAAGCAGGTTCCTCGTAAGGATGAGCTCCCTTGCACGAGGGTTGAAAAATAAAAAATGGCCGGCATGTCCGCCAGTGAAATGGCCTGCTCGAGGTGTTAAATTCTCAAAGGCTAAATGCAAAACTTTCGAGGCTCTCGCTTGGGAAAAGAGCGAGATAAAGTACAGAGGCAGGGGGGGGGCGTAGAAAAAAAGCTGTGTATGGAAGAAAAAGCAAGGGTGGTGGAGGTAGGGGGTTGAATGGTGAGGAGAGAGGGTAGAGTTTATTAAATGCACTCTTTGCAACGAAGGAAGAGGCTGTGGAGGGAACTTGACTCGGTGGTTTACGATCTTCCCTCACCCCCTTGTGACCTCACGGCCAACTTGCTTCTACCTTTCTATATATATATATATGCATTTTCTTGTAACCCTTCCCCTCCCCTATTTCTATCTTGCACACTTTACGTCGGTTCCTCGCGATCTTTTTTATCTTTTCGTTTTCGTAAATCTTTTCTCTCACCCTTACAACCCCTTCTCGGGCTTCTTCCATTTTTTTTCAAAAGATCGCAACGAAGAACAATTACCTCGAACATACTGGAAAATATCTCGTAGACTATTATCGCGATTTTTACGGATGCTTTTTTTCCTCATCCCTTCACCCCTTGGGAGACTTCCACCCCGAGATCTCCTTGTCGCACCTCGTAACTCTTTAATCCCGTCTGTCGTTCGAGCTACTTTCTTTTCTATTCTTTTTTTTTATAATTCTTCTTCCACCCTAACTCACTAAATGACATTCGCTCCAGGGACGAACTTTTGTATTAAAATTGTCTTCAAGTGTGCGGTTGGCGCCCCTCATAAATTTGTTCGACCCACCAGGGCTGATAACCTTTCGACTACCTCTTCATCACCTAGAGGTGGTCAGGAAAGATATTGGAAAGCCTGTCATCGCCTCGGTCGATAGGCATCGAAATATCGGGGGTTGGAAAAAAGGTCAACGAATCGATTATCGAAAGGCGCATCGTTTTAGCCGTCCGAAGTAAAAAGTTAACTTAAAAGTTAACGTTGCTTCCGACTATACGTCACGGATAGTCACGTAACGGTACCGACACGTACCGGCACCGACGTGCAAAATTTAGGCCTATGTTGGCCAGGGATTAGAGGGAAGATCAACCCGCCCCCCCCCTCCCGCCCTTAACAAAAAATTAGAACCTCGAGAGTTGGTTATAATTGTATTATTTCTCTTTGGACGAAAACAAATTTTCGACTCCCAACCCACAAACATTATCGATATTTACGAAATCAAGAATAATCTTGAAATCATGGCATTCCGTCTCGCGGTGAAGTAACATTCAAAAATAGTCGCCATTGTATATCTCTGATTGAACAATCCACTGTGTCCCCCAATAGCGAAGTTAGTTTCGCAATTATTGCGCCCGGTACAGTAATTAATGAAATTACAAACGAGATAACGCCTTCGCGAATTGCTTGGTTCGATATGAATTTTGTAATTCGTGGTGTAAACTCGGTGTCAGAAATGTCGGAATGATCGAATTCAATTAAGAAATAACACCACGGTGAAATCGTCGTACTTTCAGGGAGGTAGGGAGATAGAGTCAAACGTTAATTTAATCGGATCGGTGGAACGCCCGCGAGACGCTTCCCGGTGTGTTAGGGAATTGGTACCGTTTCTCGTATGGCGTAGTCAGACAAATGCGTATCTCTCGTTCGTTTAAATCCAACTCACACCATCACTACCAACCACCACCCATTCGGTGACTCGTAACTTCGCATCTCACGAGCCCCGGTGTGTCACGAGACGAGGGGTTGCGAAAATCCTATATGGGTCGTTGGTAACCCAGGTTTACACTGTGGATATTACATCCCTGTTATCGCCGTACCACTCGCCACACGTACGGCGAATATCTCTATCCGGGTAGGTTTGGAAGAGTTGCTTTAAATCCGTGACCCAGAAAGCACGATAAAATCTTGAATTAACATTTTCAATGATATTTCACGAACCCCTAAAAACGTCGCGTGTCTATGTTAACGTACGTCGGATTTACTTTATGATTGTTCGTAGATTTTTAAATATTCTCGTGGCTTGACTTTCGTAACAGTTAAACTGACCGATTTAGAGGAAGATTATTTAATAATAATCGTGGATGATAAAACTGAATAGTTTTATTGTAAAATTGATTCGACAATAATTCATAAGTCAATTATTTCATTCGAGACGTTTCGGGTTACCCGCAAAACTCCATCGCGAAGCAACGTCGCCTCGACGAGGAATTAAACGCTCGGTGATTGTTCATCGTAGTGCGGAGACTCGAAGTCGAGTCTACGGGGGATGATTGTAATTTCATTTAATTCTAGAAGGAATTCGCTTCTAGGAGAACGCAAGCTTCGGGTCTTCGGGGTTAAACGTCATGTGAACGTGTGTTGGATGTCGGGGGGTTGGTAGTCGTGGCGGTGTCTGAGCAAGAGGAAGCGCGTTGGAGGTCGGGGGTTTGATACGAATGTGGAGAAAATTAGATAGACTGCGGGAAGGGAATTACGAATGAAGACGAAGCGTTTAAAGTCAAGTCCTCCTGAATAGAGACGGAGAGAAAGTAGGTGGGTGGGGGTACGACAGCAACGTTGAAAGATCAAGTTTCTTGTGGCACAAAGCTCGTGAAGACGCGCGATATGTATATATGTATAATGAAGAGTGGGCAGGAGAAACATGCGAGGATCGCAAGGAAGACCCTTCCTCTGTCGCTCTCTATTCCTCTCTCATATCCTCGTCACTCAAGATTCTCCACGTACCCACTTATCCCTCTGGATGCGCTTGCAGCGAAGAGAGCAAGCTATAGATAGATAGGGAGAGTGTGAAAGAGAGAGGGAGAGTGAGATAGAGAAGGAGGGTGAAAGGACACGCCAGAGAGCGCCTCGTTTTCCAGAGGAATGTGATCTACGTTTATACACGCCTCGTAGCTTAGAGCTCATCTCGCTGCGAAACCTCTCCTCTGATCAATTAGCTAATGGAATTTCTCTCGCAGACATGCGTCTCGTTGCGGAATATACATATAAATATAACATATATATATCGCGTTTGCCAGCTGAAAAGTTGCGATGAAACGTAACTGAGTGATGCGGGGTCTGGAGAAGTCAGGATAGGAAATTTTCGTCGGTAGCGATAAAGCTCCCGCGTGCGAGAAGACTTTAAGACTCTTTAGAAAATTGCAGACAGACTTTTCGGTGTTCGAGACCAGGAGCCAATGTCGAGAGAGCATTACTCTTCGGGGGATGAAAGATACAGGGGTCGAATGGTTAAACTGCAACGGAGACTTGGCGTAAGTATCTTTATCCGTTGAAAGGGAACGTGCGAACAGCGCCGTGGCCAACTATGGGCTGTAAAAACAAGGTGAGTAAGTGGCGCCACCTGGTGGCAAAGTTGATGCAACCGAGGTGGAGAATGCGCGCGACGCCATGTGGCTGCATATTCGCGACAACTTTTGGACGAATATATCCCGAAACGCTTACCATTAAACGAGAAACAACGAACGTTACCGATTTCCGGAAACATTTCCTTATCCGTGCAAACAGCGAATTTACACGTTGGATTCTAGGGTTGGTGGTTTTATCGTCGTACCTGCGGGGTTTTCAGTGGCTGCGGCCAAATTTCTGTTATCCGTTATACGGGTGGGCCACGCAAGAGACGATTATTACAACGTGCCTTGGGCGTTTCTCTCCATCGTACTTATTCCACTCTCACCCCTGTGTATTTATATATATATATATATATCTATATTTGTACCGCTACAAGAAGCTCTCCTTTCCGTCTCTCTCTCACCGTAGTTGGAGAAGTTGCGGTCTGGACTATACCGAGAGAAAGACGAGAATGGATCGGTGTATGTGAGTATGTGTCTGTGACACCACCGACACCATAACACCGTTGGTTACGTCGAGACTCTGCCGTACCGACGAAACTTCTAAACAACCCTTGTCATGCCCAGATGCGACTACCGTACTATGAGATACGAATATTGCACACTTACTTCCGGTTACTGGTCTATGTATGTACATCATCGAGTAGTGGCATAACTCTTTCTCTCTCTCCCCCTCTCTCTCTCTCTCTCTCCCTTTCTCTCTTCCAAGAGAACAACGCGCTTCTACTAAACTATCCCTTACACACGATGCTACATGTGCATAGATACACAGCAATTGGGATCCAGTTTGTATATAAGTGGCCCGATTTTCCACGAGTATTCGACGAAAGAGATTCCCGTGGCAACGCCAGCTTCCACTTTCGGTGAATACGAGATCGTTATATATACCTAACACATTTCAGATTTCACACGGTCTCCGATATGCAATGGCGATACACTCGTGCTTATTCCCCGTTAAAACTTCCGCAAATTCGTTCAAACATCCGTCCGACCACGAACCATGGAGCGGTTGTAACAATATGGGAGAATGACGATGTCGGGGGAGGAGGGAAGGGAGGGAGCGAATGCTTAAGGGTTCTTTCACAAAATAGATGGAGTTCGGTCGTGTTTTGTGTCGAAAAGCACTATTCGTCATTGGAAGGCCATAATTGCGTATTTCCGGTTGTAAATGCACTCGCTCGAAAATTCTTGGCGAGAATGCGGGTTAAGGGA
This sequence comes from Netelia fuscicornis, assembly GCA_946811545.1. Taxonomy (NCBI): domain Eukaryota; kingdom Metazoa; phylum Arthropoda; class Insecta; order Hymenoptera; family Ichneumonidae; genus Netelia; species Netelia fuscicornis. The sequence continues at coordinate 49,458,211 of OX328012.1, read as the reverse complement.
CACAAAGAGTGAAACCTTCGTAATATTCACAAGGGTAGGTGTGTAACTTTCTTCCTACCTCTGGCGGACTCCCATTTCTCCGAGTGTAACGAGTCAAACGAAAACGAGAAATTTCACACACCCACACAAACATACAACATTCAAACCTTCTCCATCAATTACGTATACAATTTTCCTTCCCAACTGTAATTCACGAACGTTCTCCAGGGGGTCGAGAAAAAATACATTTTTGAATCCTTATTTCTATTTTCTCTCCATCGTTCCTACAAAATAAACGCTTTTCCTCCTTTCTAAAAAGAGCGAAATAATTTCTACGTCGTGTTCGCGTAGCGATTTAATTTGACAAGAAAAAGAAATTTTTCTCGGACGATCGAGGAGAAAAAAAAGAAATTGGATGAAACACGTAACGAGACTTGTATTTTTCCAGCGAATCGATTGATACGTAACGAGTCTCGATATCGTAAGTGATACGAGAGAGGATATAAAAATGTATTATGGCAATTGCACGTGTGTGTTGAGAATACGAGGGATGGAGGGAGGAGGGAGGAGGGGGGGGGTTGAAGGAAGAACGAAACGGATATTATTCCGATTGTAAGGCGAGAGAACAAGGTCATTACATCCTCGTGTCAAGACTCGTTATCCCCCCTCGTCTAGACATTTCCAAGAACATCTAATAAAGCTTCTCCAATTCGCATCGACCAACCGATCCTCTAAAGCGTATATTTACGAGCTTTCGATAGAAGATACGTTTCATGGAATTAAAAAGGAAAAAAAGAGAAGCGCAATAAACAAAAAATAACGATGATCGTTATCGACGAAGCGATTATTGAATAATCGACGCGTACGAAGTGAAATAAACTAAATAAATAAATTTGTAACTGATAAAAGCTCGGTTTCGTATAAGCGTTTTGGATGAGCGAGGGGGGGTTGGGGGGAGGGGGGTGTTGAGGGTTTATTAAAACCGCACAATCGAGTAGTATCGGCAAGCGAAATTTTCAGCGAATCGATGCGAAATTCCCGAGGGGAAATCGGCTTTCCCGAAAACGTTCGCAAGGGAATCGTGAATATATCGAGTGGAATATTATAGTCGAATATGCAGAGTGGCTTGCGGAAATGATTTCCGGCGCTACACACGCACGTGCGTTTTAATATATATATATATATATATATATATGCAGATATATAGATATACATATAAATACATATATAGATATATAGATGCATAGATATATAGATGTATAGATATATAGATATATAGATAAATAGATAAATAGATAAATAGATATATAGATATATAGATATATAGATATATAGATACATAGATATATAGATATATAGATACATAAATATATAGATATATAGATATATAGATATATAGATATATAGATATATAGATATATAGATATATAGATACATGGATATGTAGATATATGGATATATATACACATAGATATGTAGATACATATATACATAGACATATATATGCATATATATATGGATGTATGTGTATATTTTCCTATATGTGTATACAGGAAAACTGCGTAGCTATTCGAATATTTCATAGTTTAAAGCGCGTACATGAGTAGATATAGAGACCGCGACCTCCGCCCCCTTTCCACCACCACCCTCATACTCCCGATATACCAGTGCTTATCCGAGCTGTAAATTCGAAGTGGAGAGATTTAACTCTATGCCCGAGTGCCTCTCATTTTCGACTCAATGCCTCGGATAAGTACTTGATCCTATTCCTACCCCTCCACCCTCCATTGCCGTCGCCCTTTCGAATACTCCGAGCTTCGGACCCCCCCCCCCCCCCCTCCCCTCGCCGATTTGAGTAATTTAATTGGCGCGTTTCTCGCTCTCGAGTCTCCCTTCTGTTCTAACCCCATCGGGGGCTTGGCTCGCTGACTCTTCCCTCACTCTCACCCTCGTACTTGGAACATTTTACCCTTCCACCCCCGCCCCCCCCCCCCCCCCGTTCTCCCTCACGCATTGATATATAAATATACGTCCGCTATTTGCTTAAGCCTTGTTGAATTCGAATATATAGATAATTGCGATTATACCTGTGTATAAATCTCGTTATCCGAGTATCTTGCTTTTGAATTTCTTGCGTTTTGACAACGCTCGAATTTCGCGCCATTCATCATGAGAACAATTGGAGGGGAGCGGAGGGAGAATGCGTTATCTAGATGAGATTTTATACATATCGGTTATCTTCTGGAACGTTAAAATGTATACGTTCGATTGTGAAATATGCGTATGGTAAACGTGGAACTAAAATTGCGCGCGCGTGTTCTGCAGATCGGGAGAGAATTGGTAGGACGGAGGGGGCTCGAAGATGGATATTAAGTGGGTTATATCGCATGATCGTGATTAATGGCTGTACGGAGAATTACGTACGATTGTGCACGAGTGGCGAATGACAAAAGGCGCGAGTACTAAACCTTGAATATTGAACGTGGAAGAAAATTTGTCGATCGATTATGGGGTGGAGGAGAGGAGGAGGGGAGGAAGGATTGGGAGCGCGTGCGAGGGAGATAAAAGTTTTCGTTGTCATTTTTTAGTTTGAAATTGGTTCATGGAAAGGATGGAGATCGTTGAATAAAAATGCATTTATGAAAATTATTCATTCGCTAGGAGAGAACGGTAGAGACATCGTGTTATAACGACGAGAGGGTTGGGGGTCAAGAGGGGGTAGAAAAAAAAATTTTCGATCGGTGGGCTCGCGCGGTATAATCGAGGTCGCGTCGAGTTAATAAATAATTTGATCTCCATCGCGAATAATCGATGGAAACCAGTTTTATCTAGCCGCCCTCGAGACATTGAGAAGATGAACATTTTTTTTTTTTTTTTTTTTTTTCGTAACTTTCTATGTATAGACACGAGACAATGTCGGTCACTTTGTGTTACGATCTTGCCCCGTAAATAACCGAGGAACGATGAGCGACGTGCGTGCATACGCACGCGTTTTTAAAGAACTGATTCCGTTTCACTTCCTAGAATTGCATCCTGCTGTGTATGTCTATATATAAAAACGTGCAATTGTGCATCGTCTCGGGAATGAAACGATGACAAACAATATAATCGGAAACTCGAACGAGTCAGACCGTGTCAAAGAAATATCGATTCTCATATATCGATTGAGAATTAATAAAAAAGTTAATTATCTGTTTGTTATTATTATTTCTTTTTTTCAGTAGATATTTTGTCATAATTGGTTTTTTGAGGAAACTTTAATTTTTATCTCGGAATTTGATTAAATAGAAATTCATTTTCTATCAAAAATCACTCGATAAAAATTAATTCAAAGAAATATCGATTGAGGATGAATAACAAATTTAATTATCTGTTTATTATTATTATTACTGTTTTCAGTAGATATTTTGTCATAATTCGCTTTTTGATGAACCTTTACTATTTATCTAGGAATTTGATTAAATAAAAATTCATTTTTTATTAAAATCTTTCGGTAAAAATTAATTCAAAGAAATATCGATTGAGGACGAATACAATATTTAATTATCTGTTTATTATTATTATTACTGTTTTCAGTAGATATTTTGTCATAATTCGCTTTTTGATGAACCTTTACTATTTATCTAGGAATTTGATTAAATAAAAATTCATTTTTTATCAAAAATCACTCGATAAAAATTAATTCAAAGAAATATCGATTGAGGACGAATACAATATTTAATTATCTGTTTATTATTATTATTACTGTTTTCAGTAGATAAATTGTCATAATTCGCTTTTTGATGAACCTTTACTATTTATCCAGGAATTTGATTAAATAAAAATTCATTTTTTTTTATCAAAAATCACTTGATAAAAATTAATTCAAAGAAATATCGATTGAGGATGAGTAAAAAATTTAATTATCCGTTTATTATTATTTTTTTATTCAGTAGATATTTTGTCACAATTGGCTTTTTGATAAAACTTTAATTTTAATCCAGAAACTTGATTAAATAAAAATTCATTTTTTATCAAAAACCACTCGATAAAAACTAATTCCCTGCCTCGAAGACGTTCCAAAAACAATTTTTCTAGTACAACGAGAGTGGGTAGGAGAAAATTACCATTGACGTCTCATCATCGAGGTATTGTGTGCAAATGTAAACAAACTAAACGCTCGTTATAGGATCGTCGCTATTTTAAATTTCCAAGGCGTTTGATGACTAATCGAATAATTTACGAATATCTTCGTTGTGTGCAGTTGCTTGTCCGTTACGTCAATGTGTCAAGATGCATCGTACCATACTTATTCGCTTTCCTAATTCCTCGAACGATGAATTCGGGGATATCGATTACACCACGAGACTATCTCGACATAAATATATATATGTATATATAAATACATATATTTAGACCGAGAGAGAGAGAGAGAGAGAGAGAGAGAGAGAGAGAGAGAGAGAGATGAGAGAGAGAGAGAGAGAGAGAATACTACATTGCAGGTTGTGCAATACTCGGTGGGATTATGGATGGCACTCCTCAATTACAATTAGACAAACCGTGCGCGCCATCTACAGGAGGTTCGTAAGGGTAAGAGCATCCCTTGTACGACATAGATATATATATGTATAAGGGTTAAAAGCGCAATATATAGATATAGTCGCTCGCAATCTCGTTCACTTAAACTAGCTGTCGGTCTGTGGCCTGTAATGTTCCATATATATATATATATATATGTACGTGTGTGCGCGATAGTCCGTCGTATTTCCGCGAGATATTGAACGCTCGTAACCCGCCTCAACATGGTGTCAAGACACAGGGAGATTTATTGGATCGAAGTGGTGCGAGACGAGCTTCCTCTTCTCGGAGCTCGCTAATATCACTCGAGCCGAGGTCGACTTATCGTTACAATGTCAATATACGTCCGAACATGCATCTCTCTCTCTCTCTCTCTCTGTCTCGATTCTGTCTTGATCGAAGATTATTTCATATTTTGCATGAAATAATTTGCGATGAAAAAATATTATTGATCACGATTATTTATCAATAATTGGAACGTGATATAAAAAAGGTTGTATCTTATTTTGAAATGATTTTTATAATTAATTTTAAATAAAATTGTTGTTCGTTAGATTTTTGACAGGTTTGGGGTTTTCGATCGTCGTTAAAAAGTTAAGAACGAGCATGCGATGGCCGACAGTGTCGCGTCGGAATTACGCAACGCGACAAAAACCAAGCAGGGAGAGATCTGTGACGAGAGTCGTGCGTAAATTTTACGTAATCGCGTGTTAAAGTAGCGTTTGTAGGCTCGAGGATAAGGACGGTCTGGTGAGCGAGAGAGAGAGGGAGAAAAAGAGATATGGAGAGAGCGAGAGAGAGAGAGAGAAAATAGAGAAAGAGAGAGTGGGAGAAAAAGAGCGAAAGAGAGAGCGAGAGGGAGAGAGAGAGAGAAAAAAAGAGAGAAAGAGAGAATGAGAGAGAGCGAGAGAGAGAGAGAGCAAGAGATCGCGGATAGTCGCTCGTCCGCGAACTCGTTAGACGATTGCGCTAGCGAGTACGCGAGAGTGAATAGTTCGCGTTCGTACACAAGCCAGAGGCTATTGCCAACTATTAGTAACAGAGTATACATTACACAGAGAGGTAACGAACATATTCGCATCAGTGGAATATCTTTAACTCGCGTACACAACGGCGAACTAACTTCTTCGCATTCCGAACGATAACGATCCGATTTTCCTCAAGGAAACATTCGTACGATCTTATCGCATGAAAAAGAAAACAAAGCAAAAATACACGATCGATCGTATTAAAAAATCGTTAGAATCAACAAATACCTCGATCGATCGATTGTTTTTGAGAAATATAACGAGTTTAAAGTATTCTGTTTTTCCTCAAACTTATCAAATTCTTTTCGATTTCGTGCTACAAGACAGACTAATTGTCACGAGAATTAACCTAAGACTATTTATGGCCGTTAATCGAGACGAGATGCTGGATTGTCTGAGATCGGTACGAAGATTTTCTTGGCAATCGTTAATATAACTTTGTAGTTTATCTCTCCGAGTCGATCTGAGCCTGAGGCGATGCTGGAGTTAATTTATTATTGAATTATTATTATTATTATTATTATTATTATTATTATTATTATTATTATTATTATTTAATAATAATATTAAATAATAATTATTATTAAATTAACTATCTATCTATATAGATATAGAATGCAAATAATAATAATAATAATTAAATTAACTATATATATATAATAATAATAATAATAATGCTAATAATAATTATATATATATATATATATATATACGGAGAAAGAGAGGGAGAGAGAGACGGAGAGAGAGAGAGAGAGATAACAGAATGAATAACGTATTCATGTTGTTATCTCAGTTATCATATCGCACACCCGTTATGTCTCCGTGTTCGATTTTACGAGTGTTAATGAACATTTCTTTATAGCGATTGACGCGACGATGTATTTGACATAGTGGACGATATGTACATAGTTATATCATCGAGAGACAAACCCCAGACTCTTATATATATTGCAATCACGGACGATTAAATACGTCAGGCTATTGGAACGTTCCCCAAGCTTACTTATATGCGTATACCAACTAACTTGCAATACGATATGCACGTTGATACGTGTGCGAGTTCCTCTACGCGTGATAACAACACAACGGACGAGTAAACCGAGCTAATCAAATGTCCATGATCGCGGGTTATAATATCAAGAAATTCGAATCGTTCCGATTATTTACTCGTCGATGATGTAAGTAATTTTTATCAAATTTTGATTTTTATATAATTTTTAGTTCTTGCAAAATTTTAGTTTACGCAAAATCTTAATTTTTTTTTAAATTTTCATTTTTTCAAAATATTAAATTTTACAAAATTTTAATTTGTACAAAATCGTAACTTTTACAAAATTTTAATTTTTACATAAATTTTAATTTTTAGAAAAAATTTCACAAATTTTCAATTGTTTACAAAAATATAGGAATTAATTTTTTTTTTATTGTTTTTTTTTGTTCATGAAATAGAAAGTTCAACATGAAATAAAAATTGTACACGCGTTGACGTATTTATTAATCCCTATTTTATCACGAATCAGCTAGACAATTCGTATTCCGTTGTTTCTCGACCGTGCACGTGTTCATGAAATAATTAAATGACTTCGCGATCCCGACTGCACGCTATTGTCGTTCTCTTTCGGCTCTAATTCCCGCTGTCTCCTCGTCATTGACGACGGAGTTATGTCGTAATCAACATGTTTGCCCGCGAACTCACGTATACCTTATTCGTCAGCCTCGTTGTCATCCAAATATTTCGAAGCAACGAGTTAACAAGAGTGACAAAGAGAGAGAAACAAAAAATGAAAACAGACAAAGACCTCGTAATTATTCACCAGAGTGGTTGATCTCAATTGGACACGATAGATTAGTGTATTCTCGTCTCGAATTTCATTTAGGCTTGTCCCTTCTGACGTTTCAATGCAAACTTACTACTTTTTATTTCCTCGAATATTTCTACATAAATATTTCCTCGTTATAATTAAATCGAGATCAAATTTCCTCGATTAAAAATTATTATGAAACGACAATTTGAAAAAAAAAAATTAAAAATTAATGCAAACTGACAACTTTTTATTTCCTCGAATATTTCTGTATCAATATTTCCTCGTTATTATTAAATCGAGATCAAATTTCCTCGATTAAAAATTATTATGAAACGACAAATTGAAAAAAAAAAAAAATTTAATTAATGCAAACTGACAATTTTTCATTTCCTCAAGCATTTCTACACAAATATTTCCTCGTTATAATTTAATCGATATCAAATTTCCTCCGTTAACAATCATTATTAAACGACAATTTGGAATAAAAAATCTATATTAAACGACAATTTGAAAAATAAATAAATAAATGCAAACTGACAATTTTTGTATTTCTTCGAATATTTCTACACAAATACTTCCTCGTTATAATTAAATCGATATCAAATTGCCCTTGATTAAAAGATATTAAACGATAATTTGGAGAGAAAAAGTAAATAAAAAAATGCAAGCTGACAACTTTGTATTTCCTCGAATATTTCTGTACCAATATTTCCTCGTTATAATTAAATCGATATCAAACTTTCTCGATTATTAAACGACAATTTTGAAAAAAATAAATAAAAAAATGCAACCTGACAACTTTTTTATTTCCTCTCATATTTCTACCCAAATACCTTCTCGCTATAATTAAATCAATATCAAATCTCCTCGTTTAAAAATCATTATTAAACGACAATATTGAAAAAAAAAAATAAATAAAAAAATATATAATAATAACGATAATTCGACGAGAATTTTATTTCTCATTCCCTTACCAAAACCTCTCTCATCCATGCCCGTTAGCCCCCATATTAAATTATCATATGTCATTCTCAATGTACGTCTGACTGAGCTCTGTTGCATATGCACCGAGATGCATAATTCGTACGAATTATGAGAAACCTCGAGCCCTACGGTAACACGCCACCCATTATTAAATCCCCTCACCTAACTTCTATACATATATATATATAAATACCCCCCCCCCCCCCCCCGCTCTACACACCCCCACACCCACCCACCCACCCACCCACCCACACCCACACACACACACACACACACACACACACACACACACACACACACACACACACACACACACACACACACACACACACACACACACACACACACACACACACCCACACACACACACACACACACACACACACACACACACACACACACACACACACACACATATATATATATATATATATATATATATATATATATATATATATATATATATATATATATATATATATATATATATATATATATTATATATATATATATATATATATATATATATATATATATATATCAACATATATCTAATCAACGAAATGCAGTATCAACAGAAACGTGTTACGACTACGTTTATTCCAGCATGGCCGCGAATAAATATATATACATAGTCTCGTAGCAACAATACTCTCTCGGTCTCCGGTAAATACGATTAAACGATTCGGTTACGCGGTTCATGTATACACCACGTGCATTATTGTGTTTAGCTCTAGGAAAAGCCGCAACGAGAGCTCTAGGCCATGCTTGTTTGGTTCTGGAGCACAGGTGAGATGCTGCTGTACCATTCGATATGTCGGTAGATATATATGTGTTCAATGCCAGAGCTATATATATAGAAATATATATAGTCGTTGTATAATATACTTCTCGGATTTGCCAGCGAGGTTCAAATACATTTTCTCCCTCTCTCTCTCTTTCTCTTTATCGTTTTCCCTCTCCCACCTACAAAATTGTTACGGTTGATATCAATCGTGGCATTCTAGTACGAATGCAGAATTGACTTTACCTCGTGTGTATAAAACACAGATACACGTACGGAGATGTATAGTGTAGCGGCGATTTGCTGGGTATGCACGACTTCCCGGTAAGCTCGATGTTCGCAAATATAGAGAATCTATGACTCATTCGAATTTCCGGACGTACGAGCGAACAGCTTTACGGCCATGAGTGTATTGTATATATACCGAGGGTGAGAGAGAAAGAGAGAGAGAGAGAGAGAAAGACAGTTTGAATTTCACCATAATACGAAACGAGTCGACGAATTAATTCGAGGCGAATTTGTCAGGAAAAATCGACGAATTATATAAAAAAAAAAAGAAAATACGAATTCGATCGAAACGAAATAAATTCGTGTGGCAAATTGGACATACCGGAGGGGGAAAAATGTACGGAGAGAATAAAAATGATGACATGGGCGTTGTAAGTAGCGATGGAAAAATTCGCTTCGTAGGTTTGCCAGGGTTCTTATCGTCGAGAATGAAACAACGACAAAGGGCTCAAGGTCTTCTATCAAACTCGTAGCTACGATACGGAGTTACGCTCCTCTCGTGTAAACATTAGAGATTAGAACCGCGAATACGAACAGGATTGATTTTCGTAATCTCCTTTCACACCCAACGGGCTTGAAAAACATTCTAAACCCATCCGTCGATAATTACATTAATTAATCGCACTAAAGAAATATCACAAGAAATTCCAAAATTTATTCAACGTCAAACAATCTTTCGCCCAATAATAAAATACAATTGTCAATTCAATTAATTATCACTATCGATGATTAATTAATCGTGTCAATTAATAAATCAAATATTTTTAAACTATAGTAATATAAAACTCCTGTTCGAACAGCTGAAGTGGCGGGGCGGAGGAGGGCGGGAGGGGGGGGGGGGGGAGCTCGGCTGGTACCGAGCAGTTCTCTTTTCCGTCCGAGTCTGCGGCACACGATCGTGCCACGCGAGTATTGGAGGCGCGACCGGCACCAACACAACGTAGGACTTTCCGTCGAGAAAAAAGCCCCCGGGTTACTCGGTATAGCAACCCGGCCGACACCAACAGTTCGCGGTCGTATCGCGACTCGAGAGACCTCTGTCTGTGTTCGACACAACTTCCACACAAAGCACTCGTTCGCTCGCTCGTTCGCTCGAGAGAGAGAGAGAGAGAGACGGAAGAGTCGCGTGTTAAACGTATATGTACAGGATAAAATGACTCTCCATATACATATATATTCCATATATGTATATATATATATACATATGATATTTATACATATATGGAGAGACTCATTCCATCCTCTCTCTCTCTCTCTCTCTCTCTCTCTCCTCTCTCTCTCTCTCTCCCC
>OX328012.1:49439341-49447296 GCA_946811545.1 Netelia fuscicornis | reverse complement strand
TATATATATATATATATATATATATATATATATATATATATATATATATATATATATATATATATATATATATATACATAGAGAGAGAAGTACATACATATATAAATTTGTGTATGTTGTATATCTATATGAATGTGTGTATGTGTTTGTGTGTGTGTGGTGTATGGATATATATGTATATATTTATGTGTATAACTGGACTGGAGGGAACGACGAGACTCCGTCTCGTCGCTCGCGATCGGTCTATACGGCGAGCGCTCGGCACGCCGTCGCCTCTCTTTGTGTAGCCAATGTACAAGTGTATAAGTATATGGTTACGTTAATGTGTGCGTGTGTTCTCCGTACAATTTCTCGCAGCGGTCGGCTCTGGTCGGTATACATAGAGCCTCCAGAGGCATAAGGGGATCAGTGTAAAAACGGCCTTCTGCCCCAGCACGGGCCTCTTCGTCGTCCGTCAGCGTTTGTACGAAAACCACGAGACGATAATTCTCGACGACTCCAAAATTCTCATTCTCTCTATATATGTGTATATATAGATATATAGATTGATATAGATATATATATATATATATATATATATATATATATATATATATCTTGTTCCGAGCGATTGGAGCAAACGGCCTGCAGAAAAAAAAGATCGTTTTTTTGGAGAGAATAATAATAATAATAATAATAATAATAATAATAATAACAAGAAATCAAAAACAGTGTGAGGATATATATACATATATATTTTGTTGGAGAAGGCGGGTGGGGAGATATTTGTTATTTGCGGTGATAAGGAGACGAGACGGAAAATCGACGGGAAAATCAAGAACGAACGAAAACAAAGAAAAGGGATCTCCCTCTTGTTGTAGGGAGGAATCGTCGATTCGAAGGATCTTTTTTGACCCGATCACTGGATTTTTAACAGCCGGATTTTGTCCGAGGGGGAAACATCGCTGTTTGGCTCGATCGTTTCGCATTGCTCGCATTATTCGTGATTTTCACGAAGTTTTCCGCGAGTTTTTAGGAAAGTTTCACGTGATCGGTGAATCGACGAGAGAGATTTTAACGAAACAGAAGAAGGGAGAAGAGATATTTCTTTTTTTGTGAGACGATTCCCGTAGCCACAGAGGAAGGAGAAGGACGGACCGATCGCAAGACCGATTTGTAGGAAAATCGAACGAGGGAAACATTTCAGTACGTCGCTGTTGTTATTTATAGAATGATAATAAATCTGAGTGTGTTTATGTGTGTGTGGACGGGAAAGAGAGAGAGAGAGAGAGAGAGAGAGAGAGAGAGAGAGAGAGAGAGAGAGAGAGACAATCTTCCGGACATAATTTTTATGCCGGTCACGTGTGCGTTTCTTGTTACAAAAGGAAAAAAAAATGAAACGCGACCGTGCAAACGCGACTCACCCGATGTCTCGAGAATAATTGATTTATTCGATTCGGATCGATTTTTAATCGAGAATTTTTTCCGATCGATCGATTATTTATGGAAATTAAAATTGAACCGCCATTTTGTTTTAATCTTGTCGAACATTTATCCTCTCTCTCTCTCTCTCTCTCTCTTTCTCTCCTACAAACTCACACACTCCAGGAATTAATTAAAGCATGAATAATTACTCTGCTACATTTTATTATTATTCTTTTTTTTTCTTCAATATTTTTTCAACATCGCGAATAATTACTTTAGCAATTTTTTTGGCCCACCGTCGAAATGCTGACAACCCCTCTCATACACACACACACACACACACACACACACACACACACACACACTCATTAATATGTGTTATATACATGTATGCGGACTATGGAAATAGTCTGAGCATGCCGCAAACGAAATCACGACGTCAGTTCTATTTTCAGCCGGAGTTTAGCCGCTTCACCCCCCCCCCCCCCCTCCCTTCCCCCCTCCTCCCTAATCAGCGAAAACCGCGAACGAAATTCTTCCGTTTTCTCGAGATTTCATTCACGCCCGAGATTGCCACCAACTCGTTCTAGTATAAATTCCATTTTCTCATTTTCCTCGACTATATTTAAACATTTGAACGAACGCTTTTTATTCGAACGATAAATTGTTGGGAATGGAGAAAAAATTGGTTTAAAAAAAAAAAGAAACTATTTTTACCGTGGAAAACGTCGAGTGCGGAATTATTATCGAACGAAATTTTTCAACGTCTCGCCGGTAATTTTTTGATGATGATGATATGTATATATGTGTGTATTTATGTGTGTATTTATGTATATATGTATGTATATAGGTCATACGCGTATTTGCGATTTAGATAACAGCTCGTGTTTCGTACTACTCGAACGCTTTCCTCGAGCGCGACGCGAGTATTATTACTTGCCGATAATTCTCGGTAGCCGTCGACCCTGGACGAAAAGAAAAGAAAAAAAAAAATACGCGTGTTCTTTCGCAAGAATTTGATTTTACGACGGGCGACAGACGGGAAGACAGAAATCTAGAAAAATCGAGTTCCCGACGTGCTCGTTTCTCGATGATTGGTTCGGGACTCGTGACGATAACGATTTTATGAACGGAACGATCGAATTAAATGATAATTATGAAAAACTTTTGTTTCTTTAACGTTCTTCGAGTTTGAAAAATAAATCAATTACTTTCTTGTCGCTTCGTTTTCCGAATAGAATAAATCGATAGCGATCGATCGATATCGATCGATAGATTGAAATTTAATCATAAATGTTACGAATAAAAATTTTATGATCGGAACGATCGAATTAAATAATAATTATAAAATTTTGTTTTTCTTAAAATTTCCTCTTGTTTAAAAAATACATCAATTACTTTCTTGCCTCCCGAGTAGAATAAATCGTTATCGATCGATAGATTGAAATTGAATTAAATAATAACAATGAAAAAATTTTTCTTCGATTTTCTTCAACTTTCCTCTCGCTTGAAAAATAAATCAATTACAGTCTTATCTCTCCGACTCCCGAATGATAATAAATCGATATCGATCGTTATCGATCGATCGATATCAATCGATTGATTGAAATTCGCCACGTAAAGGCCACGAATAAAAATTCATTTCCAGCTTTCCCTCTCTCCCTTTCTCCCATACATTTCTCTTCGCTATTATGGCAGACCACCCGGAAATGCAACCTGAGACCTGGCAACGTTGGCCACGAACACTTCCCTATACGTATTATACGTTTTGCAACACGAGGTGTTCGCCGATGTTTTATTTGTTCCCTCTCTATCTCCGCCGGTCGTCTCTCTTTCTCTCTTTTCCTCTCTCGGCGAGGATTCTATAACCTCTTGTGGCCCGAGAGGCCGATAAAGACACACGTGTGTGGTCTCTCGAAACTCGATTTTTCTTTACTCTCCCTCCCTCCCCCCCCTCCCCTCTTTTTTCTCCCTCGTCCGGTAAGAAAAATCGATTCCCCACCGTTTATCTCGAACAAACCGTTCGAGTATTTTCCCTCGCAGCTTTCATACCGTTGCGCGTTATATATCTGTATGCAAGCAACTGTGTATAGACAAAGATTTGTATAGTTGTTCCCTGGGAGACTCGCGATAGTATTGGGCAAAACTGATATCGATCCGCGAAACCGCGAGCTTCGGTCGCGGTTACGACTTTGTTTCGTTCGGTCGCGTTATTATCATTATTATTATTATTTGAATTTTCATACGGGAAATGACATTTTACCGTAGGAGTTTAAAAAAAACATTTTTTTCCTCTTTTTTTTTGTTCGTTAGAAAAATAAACATTCGTTCTGTATGGCGGGGTTTTTTAAACTGGAATTATTTATAACAGCCGAGGTCTCGAGAACGGCTTAATTATGCAGCAGTCACGAAACATCGCGGAAACTTTGGATACCGAGAGGCGAAACTATATTTCGCGTATACGAGGAGGGGAGGATGAGGCGAGGGAACGAAAGAACAAAAGGCACGGAGAGGGTGGGTTTTTGAAACAAGGGATGATGGTCGCGTGCTCGAGTTACCTAGGGGTTGCGCTGTCCGCGATTCGTCGTACGGAAGTCAGAGAACATCGCGGAACAACGATAAAAGTAAAATGACGAATGAGATATTTTTGTTCATTTTTTTTTCACCATCGATCGATGGAATTATCTTGCACCGTTGTTATTTAAACAATGCAAAACTTTTGGAAAATCGAATAATAATATTACTTTACCATCGTGATTTTATTCAAAGATAAATTCCCTCAATTTTCAACCCCATCGTGTTCGTGGCTTTATCCACGTACGATTTTGCACTGTTGCTACCGATCTCAACCCCTCTTTTCCCATTCCCCAGTAGCGAAAAATCTCGCGCGCGAACAAAATCTCGAAAGGAAAGGAATTTTACGATCTACCGTTCGCTTTATAGAATGTAAGAGAGGAGGTTTGGGGAGGGGGGGAGGGGGTAGCGAATGTTTTTGTTGTCCGGAAGTGTGTTCGAGCGAGGGATGAAAAGTATGCAAGGACGATCCAGAGGTTTTGTCGAGACTTCCGCCCAAACGGGGTTCGTGTATGGATAGCTCATCTTCGTTTTCCCCTTCCTCGGTCTCTTATAAATATATATATATATATATAAGGGTGTTTTTGATCGCCCGAGAGTTTTCTCGATCCGAAGTTTAAGGTCCATAAAGGTATGAGGTGGTGAAGCTGCTAGGGGGTTGGTACGAATAAAGTCGCTTTTCTCCTATCTCTTTCTCTCTCTTCGAGAAGAGGAGACTCTCGATGGCGCATTTTTACCTCCACAGGAGTCTCGCGCCGAAATGATTGATATAGAGAGAGAGGGAAAGAGAGAGAGAGCGCATCGAAAGCGAAGCTACGGGTGATGTTGATACGAGGGTCGTATAGAGGCAAGGGGGTAGAAGAAGGGGTGGAAGCGAAGGCGGAAGCGTAGCGATCTCACAATGGTTCGAGAAATATATGTGAAAGAACCGAATAAAAATTCATGATTTTTCCTCCCCCGAGTATCCTACCCCTGACACACATATACACACAAGCAAATATAGTTATACACATACACAAACACACATCCCTATCGACTATCGAGAGAAAGTTCGAGGGGAAAATATCGCGATTGCCTTCGTCTCGCGAAAAAATCTACGATGCCGAGAGGGTTTTTTCTCGATTGAGATGCAAATACGTGTATTATATCAAACATATACGTGTATATTCACGCGATATCTACTTCCCAGCTTTGGTGAACGTTTTGACACGACCATTTCTTTTTTTTCTCTTTTTTTTTTTGTAAAATACATTTTTTCTTCTCTTTCCTCACCATCGAGCAACCTCGATAAACGTTTGATAAATTCTCGTATTCCTCAACGTCTTCCGCATTGTGCGAAAAACCATTTCGATAAACGCAATGATATTTGTATCCTCTTTTTCTTTTATTTCGATATTAAATTCGATTATATTTCATTGTTTCGATTTTTTGTTTTGTTTACAGATTTCTTGAACGAGCGTGAATGGATTGCAAGCTCGTCCTTGGCTAGGGGCAATCGAGAGTGGATTTTACCAAAGCCCAACGGTGCAACCTCAGAGCCCGTACCCGATGAGTGTCAGTGCAATTATATATTTCTTATCCTTCTTGTTTTCTTCCATTTTTTTTTGTTTATTTTTTTTTTTTAATTTTTCATTCGTTCGTTCATTACATCACTGGAAAACCTGTGGGATTTCTCGATTTCCTGTATACAGGGTGAATTTTATAAGGTGTAACAGACTTTATTATAAGGTAGATGGAATCATTACAAACAAAAGTTGCAAATATACTTTAGGGATATTTTTAATAGTTTACGAGATATAAACGTTTAAAGTCGGTCCAATCGGAGGACGCCGAGAAGCGTTAGTGCCGCCCACTCTCGCCCTAGCCGTCGTGTAGGGCGTTACATTTGGGGTTTGCAACATTCAGAGCAGTCAATTTTATTTACTATTATTACGCAGTCAATTTTATTTCTCGGGCATTGACTGCTAAGGCGGGAAGTGGGCGGGGCCAACGCTTCTCGGCGCGCTCTCATTGGCTCAACTTTAAACGTTTATATCTCATAAACTATTAAAAATATCCCGAAAGTATATTTGCAACTTTTATTTGTAATGATCCCATCTATCTTAGAATAAAGTCTGTAACATCTTATGAAATTCACCCTGTATATGTATGAAATCAACAAATCCTCCACGTGTATCTATATGTATATTATGCGGTTGGGAGAACGACTGTGAGTTTCTATATGGACCAAAACGAACGTGTCCCTAGTGATTCGTACTATACGAGCTCGATCCCGTTAACGTTTCTTTCCATCAGTTGGCGTCAATTCCCTGGAGATGAGTCAAAAGCTCTATCTCTCTTTATCTCCTTTCTCTCTTTCTCTCTCATTCGTTCTCTCTCGACCCAAGTACAGTAGTTAGCTCGTTGGCACGCGCGTTAATCTTCTTGCTGGTCCATTCTCTCGCTTTCTATATATCTATATGTCTATATATTTATTATGTATAGAGATATAGGTATATGTAAAGAGAGAGAGAGAGAGAGAGAGAGAGGAACTCGTTGACTGGTCCATAGGGCCGATTCTCTCGTTCTCGACACGCGATCCAGTTTAGCCGATATGCGACCGGCAAATTAAGTTCAATGAAGCGAGAGAGTCCGATTGTACTCTCTGGACATATTCACACACACGCATATAGATATTATTGCTCGTTCACAGAGGACTCGTCCACGCGTGAATCTCCCCCCTCGTTTATTATAACGTTTTTATTCAATTCTGCAACTCTTTTCGTTAACTCACTTTTTTATCTTCTTCTTGTTACCCCATCCACTCGCTTTCCTAGGAAGAGAATGAAATAACGATTTTATTGTAGGAATTGTGGACATTGATTATGAGATTGGTACGAATTAATTACTCGCGAAATGTATATGTCGAGGGGAATTTGATTAGCTTTGATAAAATCGAATTTTTTTTCAAAACTTTCATTAATTTCTATCTTGTTTTTGAGATTTTTGGGTAGAGACAATATCTTGCCTCGTGCAATCGTCACGACCTTGACAACGAGTCACATCCTTATCTTCTTTCTTTCACAAACTCGATAAAAAATTCCCTCGTCAATTTGCATAAATTGGAAATCGCGATTGTGTCGTAAATCTTATTGCGTTTCGAGAGACGTTAAATGAGAAATTAAAAACAAGAATGAAAGAAAATCTCTCGACCTCCCTAGTTTTTAAATCCCTATTAACGTTTATATAATGATTATTATTATTTTTGTCAGCAGGTTGAATTGTCAAATTAAAAACAATAATGACAGAAAATCTCTCGACCTCTCTAGTTTTTAAATTCCTATTAACGTTTGTATAATGATTATTATTATTTTTGTCAGCAGGTTGAATTGTCAAATTAAAAATAATAATGAAAGAAAATCTTTCGACCTGTTTAGTTTTTAAATGCATATTAACATTTGTATAATTATTATTATTATTTTTGTCAGCAGGTTGAATTGTCAAATTAAAAACAATAATGACAGAAAATCTCTCGACCTGTCTAGTTTTTAAATTCCTATTAACGTTTATATAATGATTATTATTATTTTTGTCAGCAGGTTAGATTGTCAAATTAAAAACAATAATGAAAGAAAATCTCTCGACCTGTCTTGTTTTTAAATTCCTATTAATGTTTGTATAATGATTATTATTATTTTTGTCAGCAGGTTGAATTGTCAAATTAAAAACAATAATGACAGAAAATCTCTCGACCTGTCTAGTTTTTAAATTCCTATTAACATTTGTATAATTATTATTATTATTTTTGTCAGCAGGTTAGATTGTCAAATTAAAAACAATAATGAAAGAAAATCTCTCGACCTGTCTAGTTTTAAAATTCCTATTAACGTTTACATAATGATTATTATTATTTTTGTCAGCAGGTTGAATTGTCAAATTAAAAACAATAATGAAAGAAAATCTCTCGACCTGTCTAGTTTTTAAATTCCTATTAACGT